>OU898283.1:451308-547805 GCA_918026665.1 Diabrotica balteata | reverse complement strand
AACTGGTATCGGGGCGGTTCAGAAAACTCTTATTCGTCGCTTTTATAGCGAAGGGGAACCCCAACGTGTCTCAGGTAGATTTTGACCTACAAATTACGATAATCAATAAAAATAATAGTCATAAATATTTACAGTTCTATACGCCATAATATATTCATTATTTATATCGTAACAATATATTAACATCGGAAGTTACAAAAACAATCAATACGCCAAAGCCACGAAAAGCCTCAGGTCCAAAAGAGGAGTTCGTCAGGGCTGTGTACTTTCTCCACTGTTAATTGAAAATGTTGAAGAAGGAATAAAAATCAACGGAGAATGCGTAAACAACTTAAGATACGCAGACGACACTGTCATTATTACGGATAGTGCTGAGGGTTTACAACAACTTTTGAATGGCATAACCAGAGAGGGAAATAGCTTGGGACTAAATATAAACACAAATAAAACAAAAGTAATGGCTGTTACACGTACAAAAAATGTCGACATTAATATTCGTATCTCTAACAAACATATAGAATCAGTATAAAGATTCCAGTATCTTGGTTGCTGGATAAAAAACGATCTTGACCACTAGGTTGAAATACGTGCTCGTATAAAATATGTTAGGTCCGCATTTCAACGAATGAAAAAATTCCTAATAAACTCTACGTTATCGTTGGATATCCAATACAATTTGTAAAACGTTTATTTATATCATATTACCATAGTCCTAAGAAGAATGGGTTCTAGAGAGACATATTTAGAGAGGAAAAAGAAAAATACCACTTCCTACGACTTATAGTGGAAGGGAAAGTGCAAGGAAGAAGAGGTCCAGGAAGAAGAAAAATGTTTCTGGTTGAAGAATGTAAGAGACTGGACAGGCATGGACACACATTCGATACTAAAAAACAGCTAAAGATAGAGAGCAATTTGCTGTAGTTATAGCCAACCTTCAGTAATGGAATTAAATGCTTGGTTTGCTGTTAAACGATAGTCGTGACTCTGAGACTAAAATAAAGAGAAGAGTAGAATAAGCCAGAAATGTTTAGATGGTTCAAGCATTGTCCACAAATTTTTATACCTTTTTCTTCCCATTCTAATCTTTTAAAAATATGTTCCAGAGGCTGATTAAAAAGTTTCGGTGATATTGTGTCTCCCTGTCTCACGCCTCTATTTATTTGTATTGATTTTGTTCATTCATATCCTTGTTGTTTGGCTTCCTTATATATATTGGGTATTAGTTCCGTATATCTGTGGTGAATTCTGCTGTTAAAGAACTTTTCACTGCCCAATGTTCGACACTGTCGAAAGCCTTTTCGAAATCTATGAATGCTATATATAGAAGAATGGGGTATTTATTTGCTCGTTCTATAAGTATTTTCATACTTAGTAAATGGTCACTTGTGCTGAATCCCTTTCTAAAACCAGCTTGTTCTTTCGACTGGTATCCATCGAATTTTGTCGTTAATCTATTGGTTAAAATTGTTGTTAGGAGTTTATAACATTACATTGAGGAGTGTTATAGGACGGTAGTTTTTTATATCTGCTTTATTCTCTTTCTTGTGTAGGATAATGGTTACGGATTCCTTCCAGTTGTTTGGGATTCTTTATTCTTTTAATATCTGGTTAAAAAGGGAATGTAGAGTATTAATTACCACTTTTCTACCATTGAACAACATCTCTGCAGTTATTTCGTCTTTTCCACGCGATTTGTTGTTTTTCATTTCTTTCAATCCCTTCTTTATTTCTGATTTGCTTATTTCTGGCTGTAGCTCTTGACATTTTTTTATTTAAGCCTTAAGTTGGTATTTAATTTCTTCTGGTGGTAGTTCTGGTGAGGTTTCTATATTTATTATTATTATTGTTTCTATTATTTAAAAGCGACGGTAGCTTTAAGCGTTGTTTCTGGGAGAAACGGTTTATTCTATAGAAAAAGTGCCAATAAACATTTTTATTTAAAATTATCTCAGCTTTTTCGTATAATTTTTAAAGGTTTGGTGGCATTTTCATTTCTGATGACTGCAGTATCTTGATATACTAAGATATAATTATTGCTTTTTAGTAGTATATTATAGCTATTTTCATCAGTGTATAGTACCATTAAAAGCCTTTTTTGGTGTTTTATTTAAGTTGTAAAACAACTGAATTAATTCTAGTAGTAACAACATACCGTCTTATAATATATCCACAAAAATTTAAAATAAACAAAGATACCGACACCTACTTCCCGTTTCTATATAAATATGTGTCCATTATAATGATAATTTTATTTTTACTACATGCTGATGATTAAATCTGGTGTAAGAGTTTATTTCTTATTTTGCTTTCGTTATAGAAAGTATTTTTGGCGTTGGAATTTTTTTTGTCTACGGACTACAACTTCTCAAGGGCATTTATTTAAAAATTCTTTGTACGGTTTTGGTTTTTCTATTTAGTAATTCCTGTCCATCTTGGTATATTTCATCCCACGCGTTGTTAAAACTCAGTCATATATAATTTGAAATCCCTTCTTAATGACACTGGTGTGGAATCCCTGGGCTACCCAGAATTTAACCAAATATTTTAATTAATTTCATAACTTTGTGGTAAGAATTTACCTACTGGTAGCAAGAATATTAAAAAATATGTAAATTCATTCTCAGACAAAATTATTACAATTCACACCATAATATTTCTTGTGATATAAATTGTCAGTTACTCGTCCCTTCAGAGGTATTTATTGTTTTTTAACTGTTTATATGGCAAAGATGCTTCAGGGTTTCTTTAATAACCGAATTTGTATAAAGAATGGACGGACAATACAGATAATTTTAATTGCTACTTCTAAGATTAGTTTGAAAGCCATCTTGTCCACAATGATAATAAATACTCTTCAGTGCTCCTTGCGCATTCAACAAACATGAAAGAAAATTATACAAATTTGGAGGCATTGATACAAATTGTTTAAAATAAAGGTAACAATTTTTTTTTATTTTACAGCTCAATAAACCCATAACGGAAGCAGCTCTAGAAGCGATAGGTAAAACAAAGTTTATTAAAATAGGTAAAGTAACTCCCTGGTGGAATGAAGAATGTAAAGAAGCTATTTAGGAAAGTAAAGAAACCTCTTCAAAAGTACAAACGGTACAAACACGTAGAAAACTTAATTAATCTTAAAAGAAGTAGAGCCAGAGCCAAACTGATCACCACTGAAAATCACAAGATCTAAAAGACAATCCTGGATAAAATATGTAGAAACGATCAATAATTACACATCTTTAACAAACATATGGAGAAAAATAAGGAATGTAACAGGCACTAGCTCATAATAAGGAACCGATTCATTAAAGTAGAAAATAAATCGTCAATAACAAACCATGCAGAAATCGTAGAAAAATACCGGAAACATTTAAGTTACACATCAATCATCATCATCAAGTTATACATCCACAAATTCTAACTATGATAAAAAGATTTCTTAACATACAAAGAACAAAAAGAAACTATCCCTATTAAAGTAGTAAACAATAAAGGACACATCCCCTGGTCCCGATGGCATCCCAGCTTCTTTCTCATCTTAATCTAATGCCGGGTCCAGACCAAGCAGACAAAACAAAAACATTCATGTTTCGCGACAAAGTGGCGACAAATCGAAAACATTTGATGAGACATTTCTGAAACAATTTTGTTTTGTTTGCAGATTTGAAAACTTTTTCAGGTCCCGTCTCAGGTCGGTAAAGATCAAAAGGTCTGTGTTTTGTCTGTGTTTTTGACGACAAGTTGTCGACGCAGTGTGGACGCGTGTGCGTGCCAAAACGAGTTAAGCAGTAGGAGAAATAGAATGTACAATTTTTATCAAAATCAAGTGTATTTTTCTGTTGTGTAGTGAATAAATAAATACTAGTGTATTTTTCTAAACATGTCGGGGGACAAAAAGTGGAATACACAAAATACATGCAAGTTAATAGAAATTTACAGGGAGCATCCGATATTATGGGACCCTAAAAATAAAGATTATAAAAATCGCTACAAGAAAGCCGATGCATTAAAGGAAATTTCTTTATCGCTAAATGTGCCACTAAATGATGTTGAAAAAAAAATAAAGAATGTTAACAACCAGTATGCTAGAGAAAGACGAAACTACAAGAAACTTAAAAAATCTGGGGCTGGGAAACTTTTCAGTTCAAAATGGTTTGGTTATGGTAGGAATCACCTGTTGCTAAAAATCTTAAAGTGATTGCTAAACGTTCTGTTACACTTATAGCATTTCTAAAGTTAGTATGTCTTTTTGCAACTGCAGGACCAACAAGGCATATTAGATTCTCAAAATCTTCGGTGGACATTCTTAAAAAATTTTTGAAGCTTGATCGAATTTCACCACTTAGTCCAATATCATCTGCGCGCAGCTGAACTAACAATTTGTCTATCGAACAACTTTCTCGCATTTTTAGGCTTGGTCTAATCCAAAAACGTTTGGGTTTTCGTTTAGCAACCTGGGATGATGATGAGAGCAAAAAAAAACAACTTGCGGCTAGCAATAAATCTTCAGTTTCATTTTTTTCTTGATTAAAACGCCACATGGTTAACCAACACTAATCACAACAACAACGTCACCAACTGAATTTTGTTTTTATATTTTGTTGTTCTGGTGTGGACAGTTTGTCTCAATTTTGTTTTGTCTTTTGACGACAAATTTTGTCGCCGATTTATCGTGTTTTTGTTTCAGAATTGTGTTTTCGTTTTGTCTGCTTGGTCTGGACCCGGCATAATAAGCCACAAAACAAAGCAGGTTCTTATCTTCCAGTGTCTCTAACTTGTGTAATGTGTAAGCTCTTAGAAAAAATTATAAATAAACGTTTATTGCGGTGTCTGGAAGAAAATAACCAACTGATTAATGAACAATCTGGATTTCGTCCTTTAAGATCGACTGCTGATAATTTAGTAGATATAGAATCACATATTAATAACAATTTATTTTAATTTGCACAAATCAATTGATATAGTTTGGCATCACAAGATAATTTCAACACTGGAATCATGGGCTATCAAGGAAATATATTTACTTTTATTAAAAATTTTCTCCTAAATAGAAATTTGAAGGTAAAAGTAAACAGTCTTCTATCTAATATGAGATATCAAAAAAATGGTACACCCAAGGCTCGGTAATCAGCCCGACGCTTTTTCTTATAGCTATTAATGATATAATCAAATTAATGAACAAGCCCATTCAAACGAGATTGTACGTGGATGATCTTATAATATTCTTAAATGAAAACAATATACAGAGTATGGCCAAATTACTACAAGATCAACTCAATAAATTTATAGCATGGTCTAAAAGGGGTTGTTTTCAATTTGCTTTATCTAAAACTCGCTGCATCATATTCTCAAAGAGACCAAAACAGATAAAAGAAATACCTAATTTAAAACTTGGAGTCAGACACTTAAATATGTTCTTCTTCTTCTTCTTCCTTCTAGTATGTAGGCTTTAAAGCCTGTTTCTTCTTCAATATTAGCCTCCTAAAATTGTCGCACCATCTTTTTCTTGGTCTGCCAATACTTCTTCGTCCATTTGGTGATTTATTTCGTGCTATTCGTACTATTCTATCCTCTGCCATTTTTTAAATTGAAAATAATGAATTAAACCCTGTAATGCCACACCACCGCGTTTATACCAAGTAAAATATTCAAATAAATGTATTGTGTATTGTACAAATAGTGAATAGTAACAAACAATTAAGATAGAAGCAATTTTCCACCAATTGAAAAAAAAAACAAATGTAAATCTCATGTGAAAATGTAAAAAAATTAAATAATGGTAAAAGGAAAAGCACCAACCTTTGATATTTCGTATTTCCAAAGCAGCAAGCATCCGGCTCGAAGGACCAAATGTTGATGTAACTGTTCAGTGGAAAACGGGAATCCTGAGTTCTTCCAGTTACTTGTTGCTAAATATTATTTGGACTTTCCGTGGTTTTAGTAAAGAACACAAGAGCGTACATGAAACTATTTAATACTTCTATGTGAATGTTATAATACAGAAAAGAAAACTTAATTGTTTGTAATAATGCAACTAAAAAATATTACAAATATATTAATATTATAATAATATATTACATGTTGTTACTTCGATGAATTGAAACAGAATAAATGCCAAATGAGGGTTGCTAATTAGCCTTCCAAAGGTAGGTAGTTTCCAAAATATATCGTAACGGAAATTTCTAATCTTTTCTTAGCAGCAATTGATAACAAATATAGTGTACTCCAAGGAGCTGCTACTTTACATTTAAATAAATCATTTATAAGTTTAGATGACTCGGCTATAGTTTTTAGTACAACCAAAAAATATTTGATCTAAATCACGTTTCTCTTCACAATACTCACATTTTTTATCATACAAAACCTGTATTTTTAATAAGAGTTTTAAATAACATGCGTGCCCTAAGCGTACTAATAACGGAAGTTATGTGTCTCCTAGCTAGAAGCTTTACAAGACTTTTACCAAAGAAATTTGAGAATATCTGGCTGAATTAATGTACATCAAATGAACTTTTCAGTGCAGCCATCTCAAAGTCCGAATAGCTATGATGATGACCTCCGCCGCGCAGATGGCACTTGAAGAAGAATGCTGAATTACAGAGTATCTATTTTGATATACAAAAGAGTATTCCTTCCATTGGTAGCTCCACTCTCGAAGCAATGCTGACTTTTAGGAGATGATACTTCAGTAAGCATTACTTTATGTAGAATATCAGTACGGGTTGTTTAATTATATAAATGTATGGGCAGTCTTGTAAGTTTGGGGGTCCACATTTACCAATAGATTTTAACACTACTAAGAAGTTAGACAAAATTATTATATGGGTGAAATCAACTTTATTTACTTATAATAAAGATTTATTCATTCATTTATTATAATTACTTAGGTACTAATCACTCTGTGTTAGAGGCATGTTATCAAAGCATGGAGAATATAATTTTTTTCTAATTTTATATCTTCTATACCATAACGGAATGATTTAAAAGATTTAATGTTAAAACAGGATAATTTTTTATCGTTATTATAATGAACTGGAAACTTACCTTATTCAAATTATACCTGGGAAATAAAAACAAAAAGATGTTTATTGGATATTCTAAGATGGTTTTAAAATCTGGGAAGTACTTTTTGCTGCCGTAGCGAAGATTGAACGATGAAAAAACCAAAATTATAATGTTTGTGGATTTTGCATGGGTTTATTTGATATTAAAATATCGGATGATTGACATGGAAATTAAAGTAATATAATGAACTGCGGTATTAATCGGTAGTAGAATAATTGGTGCATGAAAAACTAAAAATGTATCCGGTAGAAATGCAAGTAATAATTAAAAATAAGAAATGAAAAAGTATTGGGAAATCCATGATGAGGATTTTTAAGTAAATATATCAATATTATAAATGCAAAATTTTAAGGCTTTTAAACCCCTTACACGGGCCTACATTTTTGTTTCGTGAAAAAGTGTTTTAAGTTTAATAAGTGTCTTATAGTAAATGGAATGTGCTGATCACGAATCTATACTTAGTTTCTTCCAGCACATCAGGTTTTGAACGAAACTATATTCGAAATTTTTATAGAAACTGACAAAAATACTGAGAAAATATATTGAAACTTTATTTAATACAAAATTACATTGCAAAATTTAGTTGTTCTTAAAAAAAAATCAGTATAACCTACGTTAGATAATATTTGGTTTTTTGTTTAAAAACCGTTGTCTTTTTCCATGGAAACTGCGTTTTGTGCTCTTCTTTTTATAGATTTCATGTGATCGTGTCTCTCTTCAAGGTCCAGCAGTAATCAGCCATCATTCTTATATCCCATCTTCCTTGGTAACGTCTCTTCATCTTCTTTATATCCTGATGGAACCTCTTTCCTGCACCTCGCTGACAGCTCCAAGATTTTCAGGAAAATAATCAATAGTCAACGGAAAATAGTCAGAAAATGAAGTTTGACGCTCATATTGCATCCCAATTTTTTATAATTTTCGACCATGTTAACTACAATTTCTTTATAGTTTGGAGACTTGTTGTTTCCAAGGAATCCTATATGACTTCTACGAAAGAACTCTATGCTTCAAATTCATTCTAGGTCATTGTATTTTGAAACAATCTGTCAAATTTTAAGGTTCGAATATTTGAGGGTCTACAAAAATTCCTTTTTAAGTTTAGCTTCAGAAAGTGCAGAAAATTTGTCGCACAGATATTTAAAGTAGTCACCTTGTTTATCTAAAGCTTTGACAAACTGCTTCATCAATTCTAACTTTATGTAAAGGGGGTGTAAAAGAACTAATTTTGTGTCTAGTGAAAAGAACTAATAGCGTTGCACATTTTTTTGTCCCGGTACGTCTTTCTCTGAGTGGCATGTCTTTCTTAACGTAATGTAAATTTCGTGCTCGATAAAAACATGGATACTTTGTAAATCCAGACTGCTGACCCAAAACATGGATATAATTTTGAGATCTCCACGGAGTTGCCAACAATATACTTTATTGGCCTGAATATATCAATAGTTGTATTACTCTTCTCTTTACCGCTTTAATTTCCATCTTATTAAACGCTTTTGACATTTATCGTCATAGGAATTAATACATTTAAAAAATAAAATTATTAGTCCTGAGTTAACAGTTAAATGAATTAGTACAATAATATTATAGTTCATATAGTCTTGATATCTTGTGTATTGTGAAGATTGTGTGATTAAATTTATAGTATAAAATTAATTTCACTTTTCACTTATAAGTGTGTGTAATAAAAGGAGAATTGAACTTACACGGAAAAAGATTTTTAATGTAATACGTCTAATTACATTTCTTTTATCGTTGAAGACACGCATTTCCCAGACATTGCATAAAACTTATTAGCAAAACAAACAGAAAAGTCACTTATTAAAACAATAATCGTTTGAATTCGTTTGAATTTAAAATTTATAGCCGGAAATAAAGTTTATTTTATTGTACTTTCAAATACTCGAATTAAACATATGTAGTCTATAATAATAACTTATTATTTAACTACAATATTTACGTAAGTCTAGATTATATACACTGTCTAAATAATCAGTTTATGGACCATAAAAAATCAAAACGATCAGGGCGGGCAAGCATGACCGCCATTTTTAATCCGTAAAATTGATTTATTGGAATTTTAAACTTGCCTTCCAGGATTCTTTTATTAGAATAAGTTTAGTATCTACACCAATCGCTTTATAATATTAAGATAAGAAAGATAAATACTTGTGTTTCTGTTAGATTATATATTATCGACTGTTCGAAAAAATTCCATTTTAATTATTATACCGTGCGCTGGAATAAGTAATCGCCTATTAACATTTTTATTTTTAACCTATAACCAAAAGTCCAGATGTCTTGAACTAACTAACTAACGATATCTTGATAGTAGAGGGCCAGCAGATCGAACGAGTAAAAAGTACACCTACCTAAGAACACTTATAACAGAAAATAATGACTACACTGCACAAATCAAAGTCAGAATCGAAAAAGCACGTTCTAATTACATGAAAATGAAAAAGGTCCTATGTGGCACAGATTTAACATTAGCTCTTAAAGTACGCCTAACAAAATGTTACGTATACAGTGTAATATACTATGGAGCGGAATCATGAACGTTAAATCTAGACACAATGAGACGACATAACGCCTTTGAAATGTGGACCTATAGAAGAATTATGGGGTTTCCTGGGTAGATAGAGTTACGAACAATGAAGTACTGAGAAGTAAAGAGAAGGAAGTTGAACTTACAATTAAAGAAAGAAAGCTACAGTATCTCGGACATGTGATGCGGGGCGAGAAGTATGGCATCATGCGACTCATAATACAAGGAAAGATAGATAGCAGAAGAAGCATCGAAAGAAGACGAATTTCATGGCTTAAGAACACGAGAGAATGGTTTGGACGCAGCTCAAAACAACTATTTAGAGAATCTGGTTCAGAAATTAAAATCGCTATGATGATTGCCAACCTCTGTAGCGGAGATGGCACCTGAAGAAGAAGAAAAGTCTTGAATACAAAGTATACAATCATTATGAGAGATTTCAACGCAAAATCAGGTAAAAAAGAAGAAAATACTGAAACTAAAATAGTGATGCATGGTTATGGCACACTAAATGAAAGAGGAGAAAAATTATATATCTTCTTAGAACAACAAAATTTATATGCCATTAACACACTCTTCAAGAAACCAGCAAATTAAAAATCAAAGTGGATATCTCCCGATAAAAAGACGAAAAACAAGATCGATTACTTCTTGTGTGGGAGCAAAGACATTTTTTAAATATAACTGCTCTCAATCGATTCACAACTGGTAGTGATCATTGTCTTTTAAGAGCAAGAATTCTTGTTAAACAGACGAAAATCAGTAGAAATAGGCCACATAATTATTGTAATCAGATAGATCGAACTAAAATACGACAGAAGGGAGATGAGTACAGGGAAATCTTATGAACAGAATTTGTAGAATAATATCAACAAGAATATTCTGACATGAACACAATTAATAAAGAAATGCACCGAAAGCTCTTGAAAGCATGACTGACTGTTGTAAATAAAACGAAAAATAAAGAAAAAAGAATAAGTGATGGAACAAAACGGTTGATGGAAAAGAGAGCACATTTCTAAGCGAAGGAAATCGAAACACCGATTGTTTCAAAGAATTGAATAAACAAATAAAGAAGGAAGTAAAGGAAGATTTAAGGATCTATAATGAAAACAAGGTAGAAAAAATAATAAAAAGGACCGAGGCATAAATGCTTAAAATTAAACTAAGGAAAGACTGTAATAATCTCATTGAAGGATAAAGATAAAAAAGAAATTAGAGAAAAAAACAAAATCCCAAACGTTACTCCAATATTTTACCGTGATGTGTCTTCCTCTAACAAGAACCCAAATTACACTGCAAAGGAAGACCTTTAGAGAAATATCCTTTTCTTCTTCAAGTTCCACTCCTATCGGAGATTGGAAATCATTCTACCAATTATAATTTTATTGGTTACTCGCCTGAATAGTTCAATTGAACTGCATCCAAACCATTCACGGAGATTGCGTAGCCACGAGATTTTACGTCTTCCTACGCTTCTTTTACCTTTAATATTACCCTGCATTATATTCCTTAGTACTTCGTACTTTTCACCTCTCATGATGTGCCCCAAGTATTCCAATTTCCTGATTTTTATGGAATTTAAAACTTCGCATTGTTTTCCTAGTTGTTCGAGAACTTGTTCGTTTGTTTTGCGATCCATCCATGATATTTTCAAAATGCGTCGGTAACACCACATTTCGAATGCTTCTAGGTTTTTAATGTTGGATTTTTTAAGTGTCCAAGCTTCAACTTCATACAAAAGGGTATAGAAAATATAACATCGATAGAGAAATATAACGAATGTCAACTCAGAAATACTCTAGAGCATGGAATCCTTCGGAATAAAACAAGATATGGCACAACTAAAGAACAATAAGGCTCCGGGCCCAGATGGAATACTTGTAGAAATGGTAAAGGAGGGGAGTGAAATTATTCTCGAAGAGTTGAAAAATTTTTTCAACGAATGTCTTCACAGAGGAGAAGTCCCAGATGATTTGAATGAAATTTTGACAATACTTCAAAATGGAGACAGGGGAGTATCCTCCCTATACTCACGTATGGTCCACAGACGTGGACACTTACCAAGTCTTATATGGATAAAATAGTAAAAGCACAAAGGGCGATGGAAAGATCAATGTTCGTTTTAGGACTTATAGACAAAAAAAAACAAGTAAATGGATTAGAAGCAAAACTAAAATAAAAGACGTAGGAGAACATGCTGCCAAATTAAAATGGAGCTTCCCAAGACACCGACTGCCCGATTGAAATATAAGGGATGTAAGTACGAAATACAACAACGGATACCATCGTTTGGAAAGAGAAGCAGAGGAAGACCAAAAATGATATGGGCGGATGATATTAAGAAGATAGGAAGATCTTCTGGAGCAAGTGGAAGTAAGTGGTGTAAAATAGAAGACACTGGATTGATTTGGGGGAGGCCTATGTCCAAAGTTGGATTACTTAAGGCTGAATAAGAAGAAGAACCAAAGGTCTTGAATAGATCGATTTTAAACATAATAATAAGCAACGTCAGTTGCTTTCATCAAGTCCTCGTAGACACATCGTCTCAGGACCAGCAGCTTCATGTGGATTCATACGTCGCCATATTGTTCTGAAGCTATTTTCTTGTGGCATTGTAAATTAACTACTATTAAACTGAGAATAAGCCACAATTAAAGATAAAAATACGTTTATTGACGTTTCAATTTCCACTTCGGAAATCGTTCTCAAAATACAAACAGTAAATTAAACAAATTTTGTTTTTTGTTACATAGTGAAAAATTCTTCTAATAATTAAATTTTATCTGACTCATTTATATTGACAATTCAGACATACATTATGCATTTTAAAGTAGACGACTTTAAAATGATATTGCCAATATTGTTGAGTTGCGCTCCTGGGACGACTTTACTTATAAGATAGTTCATTCGATTACATGAAATCAACTTTAACTTGGGAATATCCGTCAGAAAAAAATCACAGCATGTAATTTGTCTTTAAAAAGACAAACACATGACATGATGACAGTAAAGTTCTCCTGTTAGTGATTCCATAGTAAATTATGAGGGAAAAACCAGGAAAAAAAACCTCATAATACTATCCCGACATTGTAAGTATTTGTTCGTGAATTTGGTAATACTTACCTGGTAATATGTTCATTATCCCATGCGTGTTTACATAGGGTTCAATGGAATAATTCAAATGTAGTCCTAAAAGAAACGGATGGTAAAAAAGAGAAATCAAAGAAGCGGCTCTAATTATGCTAAATGAGGCCAATTGTGTCGCAAATTCCTCGGCAGAATGTAGTAGGATCTGGTTACCAATATTGAAAGAGGAAGTTATTAATAAGAAAATATCAGTATTAGTAAGTCAGTAACATATAGAGGATACATCATTTATGTTTTTTAAATAACGAAACATATAAAATCAGAATTTTTGTGTTTATTGAAGGTAAACTAAATGCACGAACAAATACTTACCATGTCGGGATAGTATTATGAGGTTTTTTTTCTGGTTTTCCCTCATAATTTACGATAGAATCACTAACAGGAGAATTTTACTGTCATCATGACATGTGTTTGTCTTTTTAAAGACGAATTACATGCTGTGATTTTTTTCTGACGGATATTCTCAAGTTAAAGTTGATTTCATGTAATCGAATGAACTATCTTATAAGTAAAGTCGTCCCAGGAGCGCAACTCAACAATATTGGCAATATCATTTTAAAGTCGTCTACTTTAAAATGCATAATGTATGTCTGAATTGTCAATATAAATGAGTCAGATAAAATTTGATTATTAGAAGAATTTTTCACTATGTAACAAAAAACAAAATTTGTTTAATTTACTGTTTGTATTTTGAGTACGATTTCCGAAGTGGAAATTGAAACGTCAATAAACGTATTTTTATCTTTATAATTGTGGCTTATTCCCAGTTTAATAGATAGTAATTAATACGTCGCCATGTTACCAAATCCACTTGTAACTTTAACATCCTAATACTTAATACCTTATAATGTAAACTAAATGTAGACAGATAATTTTTATCGGGTTTTATCCAGATATTTAGTGGCTCAATACATGTACACCTAGACGCTAATGATGGAATATGGATTCCGAAAACGTTTTGTGATATAGCCCGATTGAAGTATGATCAGTTTGTCTGCTTTACTGAGAAAGGACGTTATCACATAAAATTCACCAAAAACAAGTCAAAGTCACCCTTACTCAATCTGTATACATTTAAAATATTGGTTTTCATTGTAGGTACATAAATTGCACAAAACTCAGAACTTTGCTCAACATTAGATTCATTTAGATTAAGAGAAGAATACATGAGATTTTCTTTGACATAAATTGCAACTCCGCCTTGTTTCTTTTTTACCCTACAAAAAAAATCAACTAATGAAAAGCCAAAGATTCTAATTAACTTTAAATTTTCTTCACTTTGCCAGAGCTCCGAAAAACATATGACGTCATATAAATTTTGATCCACAAGAAAAGCATTGATCATATCGCCTTCATTTGAAATACACTTCAAATTAACATGAAACATGCTTATCGTATGTCGTAAAAAAAAAAAAAAATGAAAAAAATAAAAAAAAAAAAAAAAAAAAAATGAAAAATGAAACAAATGTTTACGTCCCAAACACTCAATTTCAAAATCCGATACCGAATGCTGAAATGTTACGTTTACAGCACCTTACTATATGGAATGGAGGCCTGGACCTTTAAAATCAACTCACTAAGGCGTTTGGAAAGTTTTGAAATGTGGTTATTTCGAAGGATGCTGAAAGTCCCCTGGACAGCACATATGAGCAACGAGCAGGTCCTACACAAGATGGGTACCGACAGAGAACTCTTAAAAATAATGAAAACACGGAAAACCTCATATTTGGGACACATATACAGAAATGAGAAATACCAGCTACTGCAGCTTCTTATAGAGGGGAAGGTAGAAGGAAGACGTGGTCCTGGTAGACGGCAGGCGTCCTGGTTGAAGAACATTCGTGAGTGGACTGGTTTGGATTCTCAATCTTTAATAAGAAAAGCCAGGGACAGAAATGATTTTGCTGAGGTTATCGCCAACCTTCATTGAAGACGGCACCCAAAGAAGAAGATGCTTATCGTACCTTGTCGAATTAGTTTATTTTAATAGCAGTTTATAGAAGCTTCTAGGGTTCTTCCTCCGTCTTCTTTATGATCTGAAAATTTCGTTTAGGTAAAAAGTTAAATCTCCTAACAGCAGCTCCTTTGGACCAAATATTAGGTCTGTAGACTTCGTCAATCAGTAGGACCATGTGTTCCCAATATTACCATTTTCTTGCCATATATTTTCATGAAAAGTTTTACTAAGGGTTGATTTATTTCAATTAAGAATTCCTTGAAAACCCTGGCCGTTGTTTTTTCATCCTTTTTGTTCGTTCCTACAGTAGAAGATGTCATCTATAATTATTTGTGTACAGTTAAAATAGAAAAGCATTTAAACTTACAAATTGAAAAATACTTTAATTTTAACTACGTTGGTAAATCAACACATTAAAACAATAAGAATATTATTATTTGATTGAACTTGTTTACCTTAAAACTTACGTAAACAATTCTGGCCAACGAGTGTTTATTGTCATCAATAAAATGCTTTTACCTCTTAAATGCGTCTACTTGAAAAATATCCATAACGAAACTCTATTATCTTTTGTATAATGATGAAACGTGCATTCATAGTTCATACTCGAGCCGAGATAATCTTAATACGGCTTTAGAAAACGTACACTTTTAATAATTTTCTCTAATTGTTTGTAAAGATATTTCACTTTTATTCTCAACATTATTATTTATCCAATTTGTGATACTCGTGAGAAAAAAAAATTGATAATTTCATTCTTGTTAAATTTATCTAATTTGTCCTACAATATAGAAGTTGATGCCAGTATTAATTATTCTAATTACAATTAAAACAGAAAGTTGCATGAGATACTTTATAATAATTAATATTTTTAATAATGAAGGTTACAGGCATATTTTTGTTAAAAAAAAGAAAATTGAATTCTTAGGAATAATGTTTATATAAGACGCACTAAAATATCAGAAGACTGACAAAGGACAAGTGAATTCATCTTATTATTCAAAAAGAACAATAAGAAACAACCAGAAAACTATAGAGGTATCAATTTGATAAATACTACCCTAAAACTTTACAACTAACATGTTGCAAGAACAGATAAATCAGCTCATAAACTGAGCAAATAAGCAACAAGGATTCCGTACAGGAAGGTCGTTTACAGATGCAGTATATCTATCTAATTAGCCTTCTTCGGTCCATCTTTGGACATAGGCCTCCCCAATCCTTTTCCATTCTTCTCTGTATGTCGCTACAGTCATCCACCTAGAGCCCACGTGCTTCTTGATATCATCTGCCCATCTCATTTGGGGCCTTCCTCTGCTTCGTTCATATTCCCACGGTCTCCAACTTATAAGAATTTTGTTCCATCGGTCTTCTTTTTTGTCTTATATTGTGTCCGGTAAATCTATATTTCAATTTTGCAACTTCTTGTCTAACATCCCTCACTTTTGTTTCTCTCTTATTGACTCGTTTCTTTTTTTATCCGTTAATCTTATGTGCAATATTTGTCTTTCCATTGCTCTTTGGATTTTTATGATTTTGTCCATGTTTGCTTTTGTAAATGTCCACGTTTGAAAACCATAAGTAAGAACAGGGAGTACGCATTGATTGTATACTTTGGTCTTAAGATGCTGTGGATATCTTTTGTTTCTAAGAATGTAGCTTAGTTTGCCAAATGCCGCCCATGATAGTCTAACTCATCTCTTTATCTCTGCTGTTTGGTTCTCTTTGTTAAGTTTTATAGTTTGACCAAGATATATATAATCCTGAACTTGTTCTATTTCATCTTGTCCGATTCTCATTGTGATGTTTTCATCTGTATTTGTTATGGTTTTGATCTTGCTGTAATTCATATTAAGGATTATCTTTCCAGCTTCTACGTCCAGTTCTTTTATCATTTTAAATAATTCTTTTTTTCTATCAGTTATCAATACGATATCATCAGCATACCTTAGATGGTTCAAGCGTTGTCCACAAATTTTGATACCTTTTTCTTCCCATTCTAATCTTTAAAAAGTATCTTCAAGAACCTGATTGAAAAGTTTCAGTGATATTATATCACCTTGTCTTACGCCTCTATTTATTTGTATTGATTTTGTTCCTTCATATACTTTAATTGTTGTTTTGGCTTCCTGATATATATTGGCTATTAGTTCCGTATATCTGTGGTCAATTCTGCTGTTAATCAAAGAACTGTTCACTGCCCAATGTTCGACTCTGTCGAAAGCCTTTTCGAAATCTATGAACGTCATATATAGAGGAATGTGGGATTAATTTTTTCGTTCTATAAGTATTTTCATACTTAGTAAATGGTCACTTGTGCTGAATCCCTTTCTAAAACCAGCTTGTTCTTTCGACTGGTATCCATCGAATTTTGTCGTCACTCTATTGGTTAAAATTTTTGTTAGGAGTTTATACATTACATTGAGAAGTGTTAAAGGACGGTAGTTTTTTATATCTGCTTTATCCCCTTTCTTGTGTAGGATAATGGTTACTGATTCCTTCCAGTTGTTTGGGATTCTTTTTTCTTTTAACATCTTGTTAAAAAGGGGATGTAGATTATTAATTACCACTTTTCCACCATATTTCAGCATCTCTGCAGTTATTCCATCTTTTCCAGGCGATTTGTTGTTTTTCATTTCTTTCAATGCCTTCTTTATTTCTGATTAGCTTATTTCTGGCTGTAGCTCTGAGTTGACATTTTTTATTTTAACCTTAAGTTGGTTTTTAATTTCTTCTGGTGGTTCCTTTTCTGTTTTATATAATTCTGAGTAGAAATGGTGGATTATATTTATGATGTCATCTTTAACGTTTGTTTCTACTCCATTTACATCTTTTATTTTGTTTATTTCAAACTTACCTAATTTCGGCCTTAAGCATTTCATATTTTTGTTGTTCTGTATTACTTCTTCTATTTTTATTTCTTGTTCTTTTCTCTTATTTTCTTTTATCATTCTGCTTATTGTTTTATTGATTTCTACATATTCTATAGATTTCCTTTTGCCTCCTTCGTTCAACTTTCTTCTTTTATCCATAAGCTTCTTTGTTTCTGTTGATATATTGTTGTTCTTTTTTAGATCCTTTTTTGATATTTCTTTTCCTAATGTAATCATTGTTGCTGTAAGTATGTTGTCTATTTCGTCTATATTTTTATCGTCACTGTCTAATTTTTGGGTAAGTTGTTCTTTTAATAGGTCTTTGTATATCTCTTTATATTGCCCTAGTTTGTTTCTATCTGCTAGATCCGTTTCTACTTATTTTTCTTTTCATCTCATAGTTACCGTCAATACTAGTTTTTGCTACAGATTCATACTCGGCATAAAACATATATTACAGAGAAAGCATTAAAATACAGCAGACCCACATTTCAGATCTCAATTTTTGGCTGTTACTTTATAGATCTTAATTTTTAATTGGCAGTCTTCTATCTATCAGTAGTTTATTGTATTGATAAAAAAGTATGTACCTATACAAGAACATTTAATGATTAGATTAAATTTAAACTTTAATTTTTTAGGCTGGGGTCTCCTAATACACCGGCCAGCCTTATATGTGATATAAAATGAATTCTAATAAAGTTATAATAATGTGGGAATCCCATAGATTTTACGACCGATTATAAGTGAACTATCGTTTTATGAAATTGTTTTACATATTTAAATGGGGTATCTCCCGAGCTGCGATTAAATTTAACGAAATATTATAAATATATTGAGTTTCAGTGTCAGTTGGTTTCTTGTCGTATTTGTGAATAGTGCTTAAAATTCTGAACCTGAGGTACGTTCATTTATATCTAGCCGAAAGCAACTGAGTGAAGATGAAATTTTACGTTTACTTGAAATTGATGATCCAGAGCATGATATCAATGAGTATGCAGCAAGTGATTTAGAAGATGAAGTCAATGTAACAGATGTAGAAGAATAAAATGAACCAACAGTTATTGACTCCGAAGGCTTACCGGAATATGTATCTAAAGATGGAACTGAGTGATCAAGGTTGCCAAAAAACACAAAAGTGAAACGCGCAAAGGCCACAGTGTTTGTAGACATGCTCTAGGACTTACAAATTACAGTAATTATGTATCAAGTATCAAAAACGCTTTCCTTTTGTTTTTTTTTTTAGACGAAATTCTAAACATAATTGTCATGGAATCTAATCGGAAGGCTCAAGCGTATTACGATAAATGGAATAGTTAAAACCCAAAGTAATCTAAGGAGAAAGTTCACTCATCCCAGATACCTAAGGTATCAAAAGGATTGAGTTCTGATGGGACTTTCCGTGTTATCGAGCTCTAGATGACTTGGTATGTTAGAGTATCTCCCAAAAATTTTCGTTTATGTTCTCTAGGAGGTTTTTTGGATTAACACCGGTGGTGTTGTCCTTATTATTATTATTATTGAATCAGACAATACCAAGTTTTTAAAAATTCAATACCAGCAGGCCTACACAAATAATTTCACTCAATAAACTATGAAAAAGAACGATACAATATAATATTTTAATAAGCCTAACCTAAAAATGTATTTGCATAACAATTTAATATCCTTGTTTGGTTACAGAAGAAGAAGAAGTTAAAATACAAAATTAATTTCCAAAACGAAATAAAAAGAGGCAAAAACATTAGAGTAAAAAGCAAGAAAGAAAGAGAAAAAGAAATTCAAGCATGGCATATGAAACTAACAGAAGAAAACTAGTTCCTAAGAAGACATTCAGTAATGCAAACTGTAACTGCAAATTGAAATGTGTAGAAAAGGTTCAGAAGAGTCACGCAAGAATGTGTTTATAACATTTTGGACCTTAAGGTCATTTCTTGTCAGAATGTATTTTTATGTGGGTTGATTAAACAAATGACGCCTAAACTTAGGCGCCCTAGAACTGGATCAAGATTGCCTAAGTCAACATGCAACCAATTTTACATTCAAGTTGGTGGCACTACCATTAAAGTATGCAAAAAGTGTTTCCTTCACGGTTTCAAATTTTAGATGGCCGGATGACGAGAGTACTTAAAAAATTAAAAATAGGAGATCAACTAGGATCAGAAAAACATGGAAGGAATACCCATAAATAAAATTACTGATGAAAAAATGATTGTTATACGGAAACATATTTCATCATTCCCCTCATACCAGTCTCATTATACTAGAACTCAAAATCCAAATAGAAAATATTAACCTCCTCACCTTAATAAATGTCTTATGTATAACTTATATAGGGAGTACTGTACAGAGGAAAATATTTTACCTGTTAAAGAGCCAATTTACCGTAGATACTTCAACAATTACTTGAACTTGCAGTTTCATGCGCCACGAGAAGACACGTGTTTAAAATGTGACAAGCACAAAATAGAAATGTCCATTTTAGAAGATGGGACAGCAAGACACAACTTGGAAGTATAACATGAACTTCATCTTGGAAAGGCAGCGGTTGCTCGAGCATCTATTAAATTAGATGCAGATAAGGTAAAGCAAGATCAATTGTTTTATGCCTGCACTTTTGACTTGCAGAAAGCTTTACCGTTTTCTGTTCTCACCACTTCTGTAGCTTATTATAAATAAACATGTACGTCTTCAAAATCTAAGATGGCATGAGCTATCAACCGATTTAGGCCTTATGTACACATGGGATAAGACAATTGCGTCACGTGGTTCGCAAGAAATAAGTTCTTGTGTTATAAAACGTATTACTACAAGAGCACCAGCATCAGAACATGTCACCATGTATAGTGACACTTGCACAGGTCATAATCGAAATTGGAAGTTTGAATTGTATCTTATAAGATGGCTTCACAGCAGTGATAAGACCAAAATTATTAACCCTAAATTTATGCTAAATGGTCGCTCTTACATTCTTAATGATTCTGATTTTGAATCCACAGAATATTACGCAAGAAGTAAGGTCATTTATGTTCCGACAGATTGGTGCTTCATAATCGCGAAGTCAAGAAAGAAGAAAGCTTTTTTTGTAACACAAATGTCAGGCCAAGACTTTAAGTCGACGAAATATCTTGAAGCAGCAATTACAAAGAGGGAAAAAATGTCACAAATGAACAGGTGTCACGGCTCAAAACGCAATGGATTCGATTAGTGAAGGAAGAGTCATGTATGCTATATTACAAGGAAACTCTTAACGAGACTTTTCCATTTTCTGTTCTATGTCTAAAGTCAGCAAAACCAGGAAGGCCACTGTCATTCAGACAAATTGATCTGGAAACTTTATACCCTGAACCAAGACCTGCGGCTGAGGAAAAGAAGCATGCTTACTTTCAGGAAATTGTTGAAACAACAGAAACACAGGATATAGGCTGGATTTGGTTGATATTGAACATGACTGAGATGTTTTATTGCAAAGAAAGAACTTTATGATTGTATTAGTGTAGTTATTTGAGTAAAACATAAAATTTGTGCCCATTTTTTTCTATTTTTTTTTTTAATTTCAATTTACAACAAATTGAGTTTCTTCAAATGCAGTAACGTAAGTCACTTTAACACTATAAAATACAAAAACAAAACTAGATACATACAACAACAAAAAAAGTGCTAATAATCTGTTGTATAATTTATTATAAAGATTTTAACCAAACCTTCTATTTTTCATAATGCACACAACATGACTTACATCAGTTTGGGTTTAACACCCTCATATTATAGAAACATATCTTGTATTTCTTTTCTATTTTTGATTATTATTGAAGCATAAATTCCACGGTATCCATGGTATCATGTTTCATCAATACCGTGGAATTACCGGCAGTATTAGGAGCATTAGAACAAAGCCGAGTAGACTATATATATACAAATTTGATAAAATATATATACAACAACGCAACGGCATCTGTTAAACTCCATGACTTTACCGATAAATATAGAACTGAGCGAGAAATTAGATAGGGCGACACCATTTCCCCCCAACTATTCACTGCAGCTCTGGAATATGCCTTTAAAAAACTAGATTGGGCTAAAAGGGGAATAAATATTGATGGTGAATACTTAAGCCACTTGCGCTTTGCAAATGATATTGTCATTATAGCCGAGAGTTTAAATGAAGCTCACAAAATGATGGAAGAACTAGAACAGGCAATAGAACAAATAGGCCTGAACATACACTTTGAAAAAACAAAATACATGACCAATTTAGTTCCAAGTGATGTTATGAGGGTAGATGGGAACGAAGTATATCAGGTCTTTAGGTATATCTATTTAGGGCATGAAATTAGAATAGGAAAAGACAATCAAACTTGTGAGATCCAGCGTCGCATAGGCTTGGGATGGGCAGCATTTGGCAAGATGCGAGATATTCTAAAAGGAACGCTACCGATTTGCTTGAAGAAAAAGGTTTACAACCAATGCATACTGCCAGTAATAACATATGGTTCCGAAAAAATAACTTTAACCAAACATTCTGCAAATAAATTGAGAGTAACCCAAATAAAAATGGAAAGAGCAATGTTGGGAATAACTAGAAGAGATATGGTACCAAATAGGATAGTGAGAGGGAGGATTAAAGTGACAGATGTCATAGAAAAAATTGCACAAGCCAAATGGAGATGGGCTGGACATATAGCACGTTTAAATGATTATAGGTGGACCAAAAGACTCATAGAATGGAGACCTAGAGAAGACAAAAGACACCGAGGCAGACCACCAAAAAGATGGATGGACGACTTGAGAAAAATAGTCGAAAATTGGATACAGAAAGCGCAAGATAGAGAACAGTGGAAGAACATGGAGGAGATCTATATCCAACAGTGGATGCAAGAGGTTGAGGAATGATGATGATGATGATTGAGGCATAAAATAGTTTCCATTAATTTGGAATTCTGATTTATTGATACAATTTTAAATATATATGTCAATAGAAAATACGATATATCAGTTCCACTTTTTATAATATTATATCATTAAAGGTATATTTATGAGTAACAAACTTTTTTTTTAATTATAACTAACGTATCAACTATTGTTCTATTTTTTAATATATACAAAATATAGAATAAATAGTAATTTTATTACGGCTTACAAATTGAAATAGTGTTAAGAAATGTATGCGTTAACCTTCAACATTTTTAATTACATTGACATGTTATTTGCAGTTATACGCGCATACGTAAGATCAACATAACTCATATTCAATTATCTTAATTGTCAATTAAATATGGGCAGTATTATTTTTTAAAGATAGTGTAGAATTACGGGTAAAATTCTGCACGACCACAACCGATTGGGTATGCTTTGCATGGCAATCTAGTTTTTGTATTGGTGTAATATAATATATATTTTGTGCTGTCATTTAATAGAACTATGCCGTAGGCAGTTTCTCGCTCGATTGTTAAATATTATATAAGACAATTTAAATTTGATAAACTTAATTCGCCATTACTTAATTTCTATCGTATGTAGAAATTGTATTAGTCACTGATCTGAAACGGTACTTACCTCAACTGTACTGGATAAATACATGTAATTTTTTTAAATAATTATGCATTGGTTTTTTGGTATGCGTCATGTAAGAATAATGAGTACCTGTTCTGAAGTGGGCAGTAAAAAAGCTCTTCCAAATAATGTTGCGATAAAATATTGTAATATAAGATTGACAAAGGTGTGAGGAAACACCCTCACAGACAAACTGTAGGTCTTTGTTAACAAATGTCTACGAAGAATTGTTCGCATATTCTGGCCTAACACTATCACAAACGAAGATCTGCTACACCTGACCGAACAAAAGAGGGTACAAAATGAAATTAAGTCCAGAAGGTTGGATCGGTCACACAATCAGAAAAAATAGTTCCAATATCGCAAAGACTGCCCTAGAGTGAAATCCCCAAGGGAAAACAACAAGAGGTCGCCCAGTACAAACTTGGAGAAGATCCGTCATGGACGAGATAAGAGGCCAAGGAAAGTCTTAAAATGAAGTGAAGGCCTTAGCGCAGGGGTGCTCAAACGATCGATTGCGATCGACTGGTCGATCGCGAGTGCTTTTTGGGTAGATCTCGAGAAGAAAAAAATTTTAATAAGTAGGTAGGTAACTAAACTACTGTCAGCAGAGTTAAACGTTTTTATTAATACTGAACTATACAAATACATAGAATGCTTGACTAAGCATCATTGCAATTCAAAGAAGTGGGGACAACAAAATACTGTCCACACAGCATATTTTATATTTACATATATTAACTAATTATTTTATTAATTCAATATTTATTATAATTATTAATCAAATTTGGGATGACATTCTATCTAGTACAAAAATGTATTACGTAATAAAATAACACTGCTTGCGGCAAAAGGTGGCTTTATCAAAGGAACGCGCGGCACTTGTCAAAGAAAAGCCGTGTTGTTTCTAGACGAGAGACAGTACAGTCTAGTTTCGGGCGGCGCGTTTGACGTAAACATTCGTGACTTTCGTTCACGCCGACATAAATGTTGCACCTGCAGGAATTGGAGTTATTCTGAATTGTAACTTGATAGCGATCCTACGTCGATACAAAGTTTATTTTTAAATAGTGGAAAATGAGTGCAGTGAAGAAATCTAAAACATATCATTTTAATACGGATTGGGAGGAAGAATTTTTCTTTTCTATGGTGAAGGATAGGTGCATTTGTATTATTTGTCGTGCGTCAGTTGCAATACCTAAGCGTGGTAACTTAGAGAGGCATCATAAAACGGTTCATAAAAACTATGAAAAGGATTTTCCGCCACAGAGTGAATTAAGAAAACGAAAAGTAAGTGATTTGATATCTTGTTTGAAAAAAGAACAATCCATGTTCACAAGACCAGCCAAAAATCAAAAGCTGCTACGATCGCGTCATTTAAAATATCTCATATTTTGGCGAAACACAAGAAACCATTTGAAGATGGATCGGTGGTGAAGGAAGCATTTATTGAAGCGGGTGAGACTTTATTTAGAGATTTTAAAAATAAAACAGAAATCATGTCTGCTATTAGAGAACTTCAGTTATCTCGTCCGACTGTCACAAGGCGTATTGAAGTCATGAGTTAAGACATCGCAGATAAACTAAAACATGATATCATGGAATGTACATATACTTTTCTTTACAGTTCAACGAATCCATCGATATGACAGACACTGCCCAGGTGTGTATTTTTATTCGGATGGTATTCAATGACATGTTGGCTAAGGAAGAATTTTTTACAATCATTCCTCTGAAGGGGAAGACCCGTGGCGAAGATATATATGACGTTTTCTTAAATTTTGTAAAAAACTACGAGCTACCAATATATAAATTAATGTGCATTACAACCGATGAAGCATCAGCAATGACTGGAAACAAAAACGGTTTTGTGGCATTGTGTCGAGCTAATAAAGAATTCCCTTTATTTTTTTCATTCCATTGCATTATACATCAACAAGTTTTGTGTTCAAAAGTTTTAAACACGGAGGAAATTATGGGCATTGCAACAAAAATTGTGAATTCCATCCGTGCACGTATCTTGCAACGGCGGCTCTTTCAGTTGCAGTTGGAAGATAGGGAGTCAGCTGAACACACTGATTTATATCTTCACACGGACGTCAGGTGATTGAGTCGCGGAAAATTCCTAGAAAGGTTTCAAGAATTATTGCCCGAAATAACAGCTTTTCTAGACGAAAGAGGTGATGACACTCAGATTTTGAAAAACGAAAAATGGCTAAATGATTTGGCATTTTTGACTGACATCACAATGCACTTAAACACCGTTAACTTGGAGCTTCAAGGTAAAGGAAAAACTATTACTGAGATGATTAGCGCAGTAAACGCATTCAAAAGTAAATTGCAACTTATGATAGATCAACTGAAAAGAAAGGATCTGAAACATTTTTCGTCTTTAAAAGCAAGGATTTTTTGGGTCAACTTACTTGTGCGAGTCTGCATTTTCTGAAATGAAGATAATTAAGTCAAAATATCGCAATCGACTAACTGACGATCATATGACATCACGCTTGCGATTAGCACTCAGTGGTTACGTACCATCTTATGAAAAGTATACTGAGGACATGCAGTGCCATGCTTCAACATCCAAAGCCACTCCTTAGTTAAGCTTAACTCCAAATGTAACTCTTTTGTTTTGTAATAACGAATAAACTCGCAATTTTGAATAACTATGAGTTTTTTCATTGATATTGTAGAGAAGAACCTAACTAAACCTAACCCAAATCTTGATTAAACTAATGTACCTATATTGTGCAGAAAGCTAATATGTATATATGCTACGGTACGCCCTACCTAGGCATGTAGGGTGTATCGTGTATGTACGACAACCCTGCATCACACACAGTTGCAGTCTCTCAGAGTCGATCGTAAGTAGTCTAAAAATATTGAGGTAGATCGCCAGCAGTTCAAGTTTGAGCACCCCTGCCCCTTTATATATATATATATATATATATAATATATATATATATATATATATATATATATATATATATATATATATATATATAAGACTCTCCTGGGGATTTCTCATTTGTCATTTTTTTTAAGGCTTGTCGAATCTCATCTACACCTTTATCTCTGGCATTAGTTCAGAACCTTGATTCATGATCTTCTTTGAAATGGCTGTTTGTATTCCTATTTGATCTTTTTGTCTACTTTCATATAATTCCTCGTAAATCTTTTCGACGACCTGTATTAACTCTCTACGTGATATTATTTTATTTTGCTTTTTTCTTAATTTATGAATTTTACATTTCCCATTCGTTAGCTATCTACGTAGAACTTTTAGGCTGTTATTTTCCTGCATAGTACGTTTATTATTATGGGTTTTAAATCTCTTCTGATTGCATTCGAAACAGTTTTATTCATTTCTCTCTGATTTTCTTTTAGAACAGTACATTGGGTGACTTTCTTGAAACGCGTTTATGATACAATTATTTAAGTCGTTTATTTTTAATTATGACGTTCTTTTCTCTTTTTATCTTGATGTGGAGTTTCGCTCGTATCATTCTGTGGTCACTGCTTGTGGTGAACATGTTGAGTACTGTTACATCTTTAATTATTTGTTTTTTGTCACTTATGATATAGTCAATTTCGTTCCTTGTTCTACCATTTGGTCTGTTCCAGGTCCATCTTCTATTCATCATTTTGTAAAAGAAACTGTTCGTGTTAAATAAATAATTCTGCAGTAGGAATCCTAGTAGCGTTTCTTCTTGGTCATTTCTTCCACAGTCCACAGAATCAACCTAAAATCGTCCGTTCTTAGTCGGATATATGGTAACCTCCACCAGTGTGGTGGAATAGTAGGTATACCCACTTAGTCGACACTTAGCTAAACCCTTACTATATGTATAACAGGCACAATTATGCTCACCTCCGAAATCTGTCTTCTTCTTCTTAACATGCCATACACCAAAGTGCGTAGGCGACTATCTCATTACTAGAATTCTGTTCTTGGCGGCGTGACACAGCTCACCTGTATTGTGTATTCCTGTCCATTCTTTAATATTCCTTAACCAGGACAATTGTTTGCGGCCGGCTCCTCTCCTACCTTCGATCTTCCCTTGTAGGATTAACTGTGGTATTTCATATTTTGCTCCTCTCAATATGTGCCCAAGGTAACCAATCTTGCGTTTTTTAATTAATTCAAAGAGTTCTCTTTCCACGCCGGCTCTATTAAGGACGTCATCGTTTCGAACTCTATCCACCCAAGGTATGCGCATCATTCTTCTCAATGACCACATTTCAAATGCTTCAAGTTTGTTGATAGATGTTTTTTTCAAAGTCCACGTTTCCATGCCATAAAGCAAGATGGACCATATGTAGCACTTGACCATTCTGTAGCGTATTTCGAAGTTTAGGTGTTGATTACATAGGAGCGGTCTGAATTTCACAAAAGCTTGTCTTGCCATTTGTGCCAAATCTGTCTACCTACCCTTAATAACATAGCTTCGCCCAACCAGCGCCTCGAACATGCATTGGATGAAAAATACAACAAAATTATGAATAATCATCAACTTCTAGTCCACAACGACACTCCGGTATCCTTAGAAACCGTCTTTGATCCGGGTTATCTTCCCTAAAATCCGCTCTTCTCTAAAAATTACTTCATTTCAAACTGCAAATCTGACGTATAAATGCATACCAAAGTAATTCCTTTACTGAAACTTTACTCCATCTTACTTTTGAAATATACCTAGTATAGGTACCTTTATATTTTAACTTGAATGATGTATCTTACCAAATTTTATTTGGTTTTATTTCTCATGCAGTATCCTTAATACTAATTTTCTTCTTTTTCCTGAATGTGTTGCTTAGTTTCTTTAAGTTTCTGGATTAATCTGACGTTTTGTATTTTGCCTAACCATATTTTGAATATTAACTTATACATACATAATATTTAAGTCATTTCTTCCTGGGAAACCAAATTTTACCAAGGATGTTTCTAGCTCTTCTTCTTTTACACCTATTTTTGCGTTGGAACCAACAGACATATTTATTGATTTTTTTCTTATACGAATAAGTTAATTTTGTAGTAGATTAACTTGTTTCTGCCAGATGCCAGTTTTGCGACGGAACCTGACGTACTCAAAAGTGAAGTTGAAGCAGCAATTATGAGGCAAAAAAGTCAGAAAGCTGCCGGTCCAGATAACATACCTACTGAAATGATTTGGGCCCTAGATGACGTTCGAGTGGATATTATATATCAAATTTGTCAAAGAGTGTGGAAGACAGGTAAACGGCCTGAGGACTGGACACAATCACTATATATTCCCATACATAAAAAGGGAGCGAAAGATTTATGTAGCAACTATCGCACAATTGCTCTAATTGCGCATTGCAGTAAGATACTCTTACACATAATTCTCGAGAATATAAAGCCCTTTTTACTACCTAACATTGCAGAGGAACAAGCGGGTTTCGTCTCCGGACGTGGTACTAGAGAACAAATTTTAAACGTACGGCAGATTGTAGAAAAATCCAGAGAATTCAACATCACAACATATTTGTGCTTCATAGATTATAGTAAAGCTTTCGATTTGGTCAACTGGAGTAAAATGTGGCAGATTTTGTCCGAAATGGGAGTCTCCAATCATCTGATACTGCTAATTAAAAGCCTGTACAATAAAAATTATGCCAGAGTTAGAATAAATGGGCAACTAACCTATAGTTTCAGGGTGACAAAGGGCGTGAGACAAGGCTGCATACTAAGCCCAATTCTATTTAACATCTATGGTGAATGGATAATGCGGAAAGCTACTGAGGACTGGAACGGTAGCATCACCATTGGCGGGAAGAAGATTTGCAACTTGAGATATGCAGATGATACTACTATCCTCACTAGTTCTGAAGCTGAATTGATTCACCTGCTACAACGGATAGAAGACGTAAGCTTAACGATGGGCCTTAAAATAAACAGAGATAAAACGAGAATCATGATAATTGACCGAGCTAACAACAATCAAAATCATCTGGTCATGACAAACAATATCGCTGTTGTAGATAAATTTATGTATCTAGGCTTATTAATCAGCAATCGCAAAAAGCGCTAGGGCAAAATTAATAAAAATTTGGAATAGCCATGAAATAACTACCAATACAAAAATGAGACTAGTAAGAGGTCTAGTTTTTCCAGTTTTTACTTATGCATCAGAATACTGGACCCTTACTGAGAAAGACAAAAAGAACATAGATGTATTTGAGATGTACTGCTGGAGACGAATGCTGAGAATACCATGGGTGGCCCGAAGAACAAATGAATACATACTGGACCAGCTAAACATAAAGAAAAGACTAAGAACACAAATATCAGAACAAATAATAAGCTATTTTGGACATGTGCTTCGAAGAAATGGTCTTAAAAAACGTACCATCCAGGGAAAAGTAGAAGGCAAAAGAAATAGAGGTAGATCTCCCACACGATACACGGACCATATTGTTGCTACCATTGGCGCTCCATTGTCAGAATGTGCTAGAATGGCAGAAGATAGAAAAACGTGGAGGAACATTGGGAAATTGATAGCTAATAGCTTCATGATATCACGATACCTGCATCAGGTTAACGACTTAGAAGAAGAAGAACTTGTTTCTAGTAGATTAACTTGCAAAGCATTTTTCATTTTAAGGAAGTAAGCATAAGTACATTAATCATTTTAAAATGTATTTTATTTCATAAAAGTTCGACAAATATATCAGGCAATCAGTACAGCAGATAACCACCAAAAGCCGTGTATTAAAAAATTATTATGTGAAAAATTTTAGATACATCATATATCACTTCTACCAAACTACCGTTGAATTTATTTTGGGGTCAGCTCCTTTTACTTCCTTAAATATAATTTTCTTTTATTACAACAGTTTATGACCTTCTCGTTTTCAACATGCGATTTTTTTCATATCTCCACTTTAATTCAAATAAAAATTATATCGTTAATTTAGACAGTAATGTGACCTCCATGGGCGTCGGCAAACGCATACGTATTGCGTTTACCTTTATACACTTATTTCATGGTCGTCGATATGGAATTCGGTTCTCTTAATCTAATAATAAACGATCAGGCAAATAGGCAGCCAATACATAACACACCCAAACTAAGACTTATTTCACAACATATAGTTTTGTTCTGAATCACGTAATGGTAGCCAAATGAAGTCAATGAGGTTTTCAGACTTTGTATATCCCTGAACTACGTAACGTCAATGCAACACTATTAGACAGGAAAAAGTTAAGTCAAAATTTGACAAATACGTGTTTAAGCTTATTAATTGGTACGAATAAAATAAAGTGTTTTAAAATAGGTATCAACAGTATATTACGATATAACCGGAATCTACTGGATAATATAACAAAATACAGTAAAATTTCTCTATAACGGCCACCAACAGTTGAAATAATTGTCCGTTGTGTAGAGTTATCGCTTAATCGATTGAAATAAAAAAGAGGTTTCGATGTGCTGACCTTTAATTATACATTTTAGTGCATATTTGCATAAGCATATACAAATAAAACAAATAAAATACTAATGTAAATAAAAGGTAGGTTTTATTTCTTAAAAAAACATCAATTTTGGTTTGTTTTGAACATTTTTTACACAATTTCTGATCAATATACAATATATAATTACATTTTTTACACAATTTCTGATCAATATAGAATATATAATCACATCAGATATTTTTTGACTTACTCTTAGTCTCTTAATTTTAGATAACCATCATTCAAATTACTTATAGTTGTAGTAAGTTCTAGTTCATCGTAACTTTCATTGTCGGAAATGTTGGTCATCTTTTCGTTTTCTTTAAAATCACTAACACAACTAGCTAAGTTTACTACAGGATTTTTCGTCAATTGAGCTGCATCAATTTGTCGATAGTTTAAAAAACTACACGATTTTCCCAAAAGGTTGACAATGGTAAATCATCTTTTAGGTCTTCTCCATTACTCTCGTTTTTGAACAATTGCATGTAATGAAGCACGTTTCCATTGTTTTGGTTGAAACACGTCTCTCCATGCTGCCACTTTCTATCTAGGGATTAAACATGGTACAACCAAACTATGTACAAGTTTAGCTAATCTGTTCCAAAATTAAAACTTGTTAAAAATAACACACATAAAAATAACATAACACACAACATTTCAACAACATTCAAAACAACAAACACGTTGAGATCTATTTTGTCCAAAACCAAACCTAACAATGAACAAGAAAGGACAAAGAATTGCATTTATAAAATATCTTGTGAATGCGATCAGTTTTATTTAGGTGAAACATCAAGGCCATTAAATGTTAGAATAAGTGAACATCAATCTTATATTAAAAATAGAGAATTTGATAGATCTCAAATATGTAAACACGCATGGGATAATGAACATAGGGTTCAATGGAATAATTCAAATGTAGTCCTAAAAGAAACAGATGGTAAAAAAAGAAAAATCAAAGAAGCGGCTCTAATTATGCTAAATGAGGCCAATTGTGTCGCAAATTCCTCGGCAGAATGTAGTAGGATCTGGTTACCAATATTGATAGAGGAAGTTATTAATAAGAAAATACCAGTATTAGTAAGTCAGTAACATATAGAGGATACATTATTTATGTTTTTTAAATAACGTAACATATAAAATCAGAATTTTGATATTTGTTGAAGGTAAAACTAAATTTACGAACAAATATTTACAATGTCGGGATAGTATTATGAGGTTTTTTTCCTGGTTTTTCCCTCATAATTTACTATTGAATCACTAACAGGAGAATTTTACTGTCATCAGGTCATGTGTTTGTCTTTTCAAAGACGAATTACATGCTGTGATTTTTTAGTTTCTGATGGATATTCTCAAGTTAAAGTTGATTTCATGTAATCGAATGAACTATCTTAGTAAAGTCGTCCCAGGAGCGCAACTCAACAATATTGGCAGTATCATTTTAAAGTCGTATACTTTAAAATGCATAATGTATGTCTGAATTGTCAACATAAATGAGTCAGATAAAATTAAATTATTAGAAGAATTTTTCACTATGTAACAAAAAACAAAATTTGTTTAATTTACTGTTTGTATTTGGAGAACGATTTCCGAAGTGGAAATTGAAACGTCAATAAACGTATTTTTATCTTTAATTGTGGCTTATTTCCAGTTAAATAGTAATTAATTTACAATGCCACAAGAAAATGTAATAATTATTGTGCTCTGCGTTTTTATTTTCGGCTTGAGATTCTAAAAATGAAACTCTAAGAGCATGGTACCATTTATCATTACCTATTTAAGTTGAAATTTAATCCAGAGCCCTGAATAAGAACAATAATTATTTACATAAAAGATGCGGTGGTTTCATAACTTCACGTGTACATTTCAACGAATTTCGTTTGGCTTATCGCAATGCTCAAACAAAATTAATTGATGACTAAATTTTTACTAATGTTGTCAATATAACTTATGTATGGATCCTGACGGTTAACACAGGTGACGGTTAATAGAGAGACGGATAATCGAGGTTCCACTGTATTATATATATTTTTTTATACATGTAGAATCGTATATATGTTTGAATTTCTTTTACCTGTTGCTTTTATCTCACGTTAACAACAAAACGACATGTGCTAACATAATCAATTTACTTTTTGTCGCCTCCATTGAGTTCAAAATTGGATTGTAGTTCTTACATATTCAATGACCCAAGAAGCTCGAGAAAGGCAGCGAACAGTTCAGCTCTCTTAACTCTCCCGACAAATACCTTTGCATAAAATTGATAATTTTCCTCAGTAAACATTGCTTTATTAAAATTTGCATATTTAGAAATTTACTTTTAATTTCAATACTTATAATTTAATTTAATTTTAAATTATTTATGGATTAATTTGAATGATAAATACACCTGTACCCTGTAAATAAATTCCTTTACGCAAATTTATACAACACATTTTATAAAATTCATAAAGATTGTCTATAAATGTAAGTGGATGTCAATAACCTTGTAAAAGTTCGTCTGTTGCAGTAAATAATGTAATAAATATTTATTAGTTGTATGTTTAGTGAATCGGATTGCTTTAGATTTTTTGCAGAAAAAATTTACATTTTATAAGTTTATAATTTTAAATATTTGCTTTGTTTATGTGATATTTTCTTTAACAACAAAGTAGATTATCTTAATTTTAACGTCTGGTACTTTAATTTTAATAATTGCGGTTTCGTTCAAGGTTATTATAAGCGAGAACTACGATTGCCGTCATCTTTTTGTGGTGATACATTTTTTTATAATTTTGTTTCCGGTTTTGTATAATCAGGATTTTTAAAATTAATAATTGTAATATCACATTGGAAAATTAACTTATAAATAAAATACATAAAATTTGGTCGTAAACAAAAAGAGAATAAAAACTTCTTCGTTTGAATCGTTATCCCTTTCAAAGTCGGATTGTTTAATTTAATATTTATTGTTTATCCGGTCTGACTCACTGATTTTATTTCTTCAATCGTATTTCCTTAGGTATAAGATAGGAAACCTATCTTAGGTTCCACACATAATAGCTTAGAATTGACCTCTACAGAATTGAGTGCCTTAAGCGCTGCCTGACTATCCATGAAAATGGCAACTGAACGGAACGTTCTTTCCTGCCTTTCTATTTTTTCCACGCAGTAATGAATTGCCGTTACTTCGGCCTGGAAAACTGTCACATTCTTAGATAGACTTGCCGAGAAATGTATCTCTTGATTTGTCCCTACTATGCTTTCACGCCCTCCGATGATTTTGAGTCATCTGTGTACCAGCTCAAATAAGCATGCAATAACCTAAATTAGCAATAAATATTTTCAGTTTTATACAAAGACATATAATAAAAGATTGACTGCTGCAATACAGTCACGTTCCTCCAGTGCGACAGTGAAAACTGCCCCAAAGTGCTCCCTGTATCTCTTTCTAATGGGCCGGTTTTATTGACCACGTGACGTTTTTATTAGTCATTTAGGTCGCGTGGTCGATAAACCTGGCAAATTAGAAAGAGATACAGGGTCTACTTTGCGACAGTCATCTTGTATTATATGACTTTCCGTAAAATTCTTTCAATTTGCTAAATTTATGTATAATTACGTGTTTTATGTTAATTAAATAAGTTATTTATATGTATTATTCTCTGTCGAAAATTTAACGAACTTTATATAAACTCATGAAGTATTTATTATGCAAAACTATCGGGAAATACATTAAGACACAGGGATTTTTTATTTTAGCACGTAAGTTCCAAACATATCTTGAAAATACAACAGACATGGCTGCTGACATTTGACTTTATCGAAGGCCTTTGTGTAATTCACAAGATGTGTTCTCTTGTGTCTTTTCCTGTGACAAATCCCGCTTGTTCTTCTGATATTCGAGGCAATAAAAAAGCTTTTAATTTTTCATGTATTACATAAAGTAGAACCTTGCTTACATGGGGTATTAGGTCACTGTTCTGTAGTTGCTGCAATCTAGCAGAGTTCCTTTTTTGAATATAGGGATGAAAGTGGATGTTGTCCATTCGTTGGGTCTCCTGTTTTCCAAATATTTTTGCAGATCATATGGATAACATTTACTCCAACATCTCCAGTCTCTTTTAAAACTTCTGCGGTGATCTGGTCTGCGCCAGAACATTTTCTATTTTTTAACTTTTTGATTGCTTTTTCTACCTCTGACTTTAGAATATTTTGTTCTCTCTCTGCAGTAAACTTGTCGTTATTTGCATTCTGGGGATCATCTGCATATAGACTATGACAATATTTTCCATACCTTCGCAATCCCTTTCTCGTCATTTATATTATGTTAGTTTCTAAATAAATATTTTTCTTACCTCAGGATAAGAACATAGGGGTAGAAGATTGGTGACAGAAACTACTGGGGGTAGGGATGGGGTAAACAAAATAATCGAAACTGATGCGTACGGCACTCAGGGTTTGTTAGAAGAGCTGGGGTCGTGGATAAGTAAAAGATAAGGGGGTTGGATTGGGGCAACTACAGAAAAAAGAAACAAAAGGGGTACTAACATAATCTCTTTGGTTTGTTACATGTCATAATCTGTTTGGCTTTGAACTCAAAAAAGGGTAACAGGGTAAAGGGTGAAGGATTTTAAAAAAATAAACAAAATGTTAAGAAACAAAATTTAACATTTATTTTGAGTCATACCACAAACAGTTACAAAACATGGAGAATCGAATAAAAAAAAAGACAATTCAAAAATATTATCTCGATAGTCGCAAAATACAAAAATACAAAAAACTTACATGTCATCCATTTACAAACTCTAGGAGTTGGAGATTTATTTATTTATTTATTAAAACTTATAAACACCACCTAGGTAGTAATTACATGTAAGAGTGCTCATTACTTGGTATAACAATATACACACAAAAAATACAATATACACACAAGTACAAAATAAAAACACACAAAATAAAACACATTAAAAAAAAGACACAAGTTAATAAAATTTTAAACATTGAGTCCATTACTTATCATACTTATTCATAACATTTTTTAATATCCCTTACACTACAGGTAATGAGGTCTATATCACAGATCTTTATTAACTCATTACACTGATATTGCATATAGTTTATTATTGCACAAGAATTATATGGACTACAAGAATATAGATCATTACTGTTTACCCTTAGGTTGACCTTTGGCACATGAAACTTAATAAAGTTGATCAAACCACATGTCTTATATTTAACATTGTTAATGATATTATATGGCGTCCATACAATGCAAAGAGATCCAGAGGCAGACCACAGATGAGGTGGAAAGATGACATCAGGAAACAAAGAGGTCCCACATGGCAGAGAACAGCTCAAAATAGGGAAAGATGGAGAGAACTGGGGGAGACCTATATCCAACAATGGAAGGATAGAGAATAGGTTCAAAAAAAATGATATTATGAATAAACACAACGCAATACATGTTTTTTCTTTGCTCTAATGAATGCAAGGCAAATATTTGAAGCAACTCTTTTGATGGCGTAAGGTAAGTATACACATTGTATTTATTAAGGTATAAATACCTTAGAATTTTTTTTGTACCTTTTCTATATGATTAATATGAACTTTGGCTTCAGGCGTCCATACTACTGATGCATATTCCAAGTTTGGTCTGACTAAAGCGTTATATAGTCTAATGGTTGTGTTTATACTAAAGTGTTTGGAATTTCTTATTACAAATCCCAATATTTTGTAGGCCTTATTAACAATATTTGTATAGTGTCCATTAAATTTCATGTTAGCTTGTAGGTATATTCCCAGATCTTTACATTTGGTTTTCCTAGATAAGGGAAAGTAGCCTAATTTCGGATACCATTTACAATTAGTGTCATATTTTTCACCTAATAACACATTTTAAACTTTTATCTACTCAAGAGTACTTGCAGAGTAATATAGAAACTAATTTTATTATCATAGACAATTTATTGAAAATCTTTTTTACAAAAAATATTGTTCAATAAAATTAGTGCTTTTGTATGTCAAAAATTTTAGGGCTCCTAATTTCGGATACCCTATCCGAAATTAAGACACCATTTTGTTCATCATAAGAATAGTTACACATCTTGACAAAAGTCGCAAATATAGGTTTTCTTCTTATCAGCATTGGCGCACATCTCATGACACCACTTGAAGCACTTTATACACCTTATCCACTTCTCACCGTGTGTATCTTCGGAATATAAACTGTCACAAAACATACATTCTGTGTCTCCATCTTCATCGTCTACATCCATATCAGAATCATCATCCAAAATAAGGTCATCACCAGGATGTGAAGTGTCACTACTACTCGATTCAATTTTTTTCTTTTGCTTTTTTTGGCGTGGAGTTTTTTTTCTGTTGACTTGATTTAATTCGTTGCTTATTTTTGGTTTCTTTTCTTTCAAAGACTTTTTTCTTTCTTGTTCGGCTACACTTCGTTCAAGTTCATCTTTATAAGGTGTACTAGTTATTATCCAACTAGAACCTTTTCGAGGATTTTTTTGTTTGTTTGTTTGTGAGGTATAACTGCAAGAAGGCAGTGGACTAATATCCTCAGCTCTTATCATAGTTGCCGTAGTTTCAGTTGCATTTCCATTGGATGATTTATTTGTTAAGTTATGTTTTGGAGGTGTTCTTTCGATAATGCTTTGTGGTTCTGGTCTTGACTGACCTCTTGTTGGTAATACTTCCCCATGATTTTGATTTATGGGTGGTGGTGTTCTTTCTCTTTGTCTCTCCATTATAAAATCGTGATCAGAAAAGTTATTTTTATTAAAAGGATATATTCCAGATTTGCGAAAACCATTCGCGGAAATTTCTGCAGTAGCACTTTTCAAATATGCCGGGCACATAAGCTTACAAATTTGATACGAGTTTATGGTGCGTCCAGGATTTTGCCTTAACCACATCTCAATTTGTTGCGAATAATATGTTTTAAATGGTGACATAAAAGACAAATCTAGAGGTTGTAGTTTGTGTGAACTGTGCGGCGGGATACACAAAATTGTAACGAAATTTGCACGTCCTGCTTCTATCACATCTATATTTCTTGTGTGGCTGTAGTGACCATCAAGAATAAGCAGCACTGGGTCTTCACGGGATGGTTTCACGTGAGCTACGAAATGCTGTAGCCATTGGGAAAAAATGTGCTGCTGAATCCAACCTGATGGATGGCAAGCTGCAATAGAGCCAGGCGGCGATCCATCTAATAATTCCACTTTCATGTTCTTTCTTGGAAACACGAATAATGGAGGGACAAACCCACCAGCAGCATTCATACAAAATACAACAGTAACTAATGCGCCTCTTTCAGTCGCGGTAACAGATCCAACCTGTTTTTTTCCTTTTAATGTTATAACACGAGTATTCTTGGACTGAACCGTTGTTATGCCGCTTTCATCAACGTTATAAACTCTTGCGGGGTTGAAGTTAACTTTTTCCATTGACGTTTCTAAAAGATCATAGAATCTGCTGACATTTTCTGGGGTAAATCCCTTAATTCGGGCTTTCGAGATTCCTTGTGGTTTTCTAAGGGACAAAACTGCGTTTCGCCTCATAAATCCCCTTAACCATTTTTTACCGGCAGATTCGGCATGGGCAAATGGATGACGAAGACCATTTCGTAAAGCTATTTGATATGCAAGTCTCTTGATATCAGCGGTCCCAATTCCGTAAAATCGCCGGTCCATTTCTAGGCAATACGAGACTAAATCTGCTTCCATTTCTGCAGAAAGTACTGGTCTTCTTCCAATTTTAACAGCAACCAACTGCTCCGGAGTTTTATTTTCTTGCTTAACATAATCTTCCAGAGTTGATTTCGGAACAGCAAATAACTTCGAGGCTTTAAGATACCCCATTTCCTTTCCCCTGACGGCACGGATAGCACGTATCATTCGGTCTGGATCCCATTGTTTATGTTTTTTACTTGTTTTTGGCATTTTCTTCTGAAAAGAAACAAAAGTTTTTATGCTAACATGATCATCAATTTAAGGTTCCTAATTTCGGATATCCGAAATTATGGGACTTGTACTATCCGAAATTAGGAATTTTTTATTTTTAAGGTTAGGGCTCTCTAATTTATATGTGATTAAAATCTGCTTTAAATTAGTAGCAAAATCAAATAAAACAGGTTTCTAGCTTACCCCTGCCAAAAGATCAAACTTCAAACAGGAATAAAAACACGAAAAAATAGGCTTTGAAATACGACCGAAAAAAAACTGCACAATAACGTTTGGTGGTTTCGGCACTGCCATCTAACGGGGAGCAGCTCTACTACCTAAACAATTTAAGATAATGTTCTCTGTGGTATTCAGCGTGACATACGTATAGGTTTCTGTTCGCAAATAAAGAAACTTTTTTAGATACACCGCTATCCGAAATTAAGACACTATCCGAAATTAGGCTACTTTCCTCTACTACACAATTGTCAATTCTATAATTATTTCGGATGTAATCAATTTTGCGAGTAAAAGATATGACTCAAATTTTTTGCATATAACAGATTTTGACGATAATTTCTGTATTATCAAGTTTTTTAACAATTCATTTTTACTTTCATTATTTACAATAAGTTTATTTATTTTTTCATAAATAAATTGGTGTTAAATTTAAAAAATGGCGTAAATAGCCCATCCAGATCAGTGACATTTTAATAGAAACAGGTGAATAGTATGTTTATTTGTCTGTAGAATCTATTTTTATTTGACAATAATTTTTAATTATCGTTTTTAATATGGCTTACATTAAAATCCAGTTAAACCCAATTATATTTACCGTGTCTATATAAATACATTTACATCTCTATAGCTGAACAACAATGAACTCGTTATGAATATATTACTTTATTTTGCAAATAAATTCACAAATATTAAATTAGGTACCCTAATTTCGCAGTCATCACCTAATCTCACGAATATATTAATTTTTCATAAAACAAAAGATGCGCTAAAAAACTGTATAGTTGTTTATTAAATTTACAAATTTTATGTAAATTATATACGTTGTTCGTCAACAGGTACTTAAACTACAATAAATATTTATTATCTTTTATCGTCACTACTTTCGTGGGCTTTAATAAGCAGCTCAAGATGATAAAAAATTGATTTCTTATAACAAATTCTTTGTAGAATGTCAGAGTTTATTACAGACTTACTTACTTTTTCGTGTCTGGATCCGACTACAGTTTTTCTGCCGAATAACGGGCTACGTCTACACCCTTTGTATTTGCGAGCCATAAATCATCAAGGGTGCACTGTGATGGGCAAAGTCTGCATACTCTCAGGTGCTCCACGTTCTGTATTTTCCCACATTCACAAAGTGCGTCGCTACCTGTCTTGATGCACCATTTAATGAGGTTCTGTTTTACAGGGGCAACACCTGTGCTTATGCGGTTGAGTGAGTGTCCGCCAGGTTCTCCAGTCCAGGTTCATTCCATTAGGTCGTTCTGGATGTAGGAGGAAACAGTTCGGGTGGTTCGACGCTGACATTTCTCATAAACCTTTTTCTTGATTTAAGTCGGCTGATTCCTGGATATTCGTCAAGCCCGTATAATTGGTGCCTTTCATCAAAAGTTTGCCTGAACTTCTCCACATATTGTGAGGCGCATCTACGGGCATCTGGTGATGCGAATTCAGCAACCTGGTATAGTAGGGTTAGAGGGGTAGGCTTCATACAACCGGTAATTATTCTAGATGTTTCATTTAACGCCGTGGTGACTTGTTGGGCGTATCTAGATCTATCCCAGATGGGACAAGCTTTTTCCCATGTTGAGAAACATACGGCCTCAGCTGTAGACTTTAAGACCTGGGGTTTGCACCCCACTTGCTCCCTACAAGTTTCCGGAGAAAGTTGTTTCTCGTAGAAACCTTTTGTCTTGTGCTCTGACAGTGGAATTTATACGTTAGTGACCGGTCTAGTATCACTCCAAGATATTTGGGCCTATCAGTATGTTTCAAGCGTTATCTCTCCCAAGAAACATTCAGTTTTACATGCGCCAGGTAGTTGTTGAGATGGAATGCACATACTTGGGTTTTATGTGAGTGTTTTCCCCTTTACGCCTATACCAGAATGGTCGTCAGAGTAAACAAAACTCTCAGTCTGAGGGTGCATTGGTTGGTCATTGGTGTAGATGTTAAATAAGGACGGCGTCAGAACGCTTACTTGAGGTAGTGAGAACGCTTACTCACGTTTTAATAACTAAATTTGGAATTTAAAAAATGATTTGCTGATTTCCACAAAATTGAAAATGTTGTGCCACTGTTAAGCAATAGTTTTTCACTCAAACCTAATGGTGTATGGACCAGCGAAGCAGCAAACGTTTTTAAGAGTAACTAACATGCCCTCAGATGAAAATAATCGAGTATCAGGAAGATTCCGTTTTAAAGAACGTTTACCCAATTTCCAGAAGCACTTGCCGGACAAATTTGGGATTAAATATGTGTGTGATAAAAAATATTCAGAACTAAAATCTTTGGCAATAAAACTGTTTACTATGTTTGGCTCAACTTATGTGTGCGAAGCTGCTTTTTCAAAAATGAACTTTATTAAAGATCGGTACAGATCTTGGTTAACAGATGAACATCTCGGCTCCCTAATGAGAATCAGTTGTACAAACCTCAGTATTACTAAACAAATTAAGTTCTTAGATTCTAAGAGGATGATCTCAGAGGGGGTTTACAACTACGGGAGGCTTTCTGGGTAACCACTTCCCCCCCCCCCCACACGGTTATGCCACTGCCTGGTGTGCTGAGTGTCCGGACCGCATGAGTAGTAGATTTTTGAAACTGGTGTTTAATGTTTATAAAGTTAATGCTCCAATATAATATTTGAGGCAAAATCTACTATTTTAATTTTTGTAATGATAAAGACTTTTTTAAGAGGTTTAGATTACAGTGATCTCTATTCTCAGAATACATTGTAAATAGTTTGTAATACAAGTTTATAAAAGTAGATATTCTACCTCTTTTTCTTTACTTAGTTTAGGCATTCAATGAGATATTGGTGCTATTGATTAAATAATTCTTCTTCTTAGTCGTTAACCTGATGCAGGTATCGTGATATCATGAAGCTATTAGCTAAATTTCCCAATGTTCCTCCACGTTTTTCTATCTTCTGCCATTCTAGCACATTCTGACAATGGAGCGCCAATGGTAGTAACAATATGGTCCGTGTATCGTGTAGGAGATCTACCTCTATTTCTTTTGCCTTCTACTTTTCCCTGGATGCTAAGTTTTTCAAGACAATTTCTTCGAAGCACATGGTAAAATATGGCTTATTTTGTTCTGATATTTGTGTTCTTAGTCTTTTCTTTATGTTTAGTTGGTCCAGTATGGATTCATTTGTTCTTTGGGCCACCCATGGTATTCTCATCAGTACATCTCAAATACATCTATGTTACTTTTGTCTTTCTCAGTAAGGGTCCAGCATTCCGATGCATAAGTAAAAAATGGAAAAACTAGACTTCTTACTAGTCTCATTTTTGTATCGGTAGTTTATTTCATGGCTTTTCCAAATGTTTGTTAATTTTGCCATAGCGCTTTTTGCGATTGCTGACCGCCGCTTTATTTCTTCAGTACAGTCTGCTTTGTTGGTTATTAATGAGGCCAGATACACAAATTTATCTACAACAGCGATATTGTTTATCATGACCAGATGATTTTTGATTGTTGTTAGCTCTGACAATTATCATGATTCTGTTTATTTTAAGGCCCATCGTTTAAGCTTACGTCTTCTATCCGTTGTGGCAGGTGAATCAATTCAGTTTCAGAACTATCGAGGATAGTAGTATCATCTGCATATCTCAAGTTGCAAATCTTCTTCCCGCCAATGGTGATGCTACCGTTCCAGTCCTCAGTAGCTTTCCGCATTATCTATTCACCATAGAATTGGGCTTAGTATGCAGCCTTGTCTCACGCCCTTTGTGACCCTGAAACTATAGGTTAGTTGCCCATTTATTCTAACTCTGGCATAATTGTTATTGTACAGGATTTTAATTAGCAGTATGAGATGATTGGAGACTCCCATTTCGGACAAAACCTGCCACATTTTACTCCAGTTGACCAAATCGAAAGCTTTACTATAATCTATGAAAGACAAATATGTTGTGATGTTGAATTCTCTGGATTTTTCTACAATCTGCCGTACGTTTAAAATTTGCTCTCTAGTACCACGTCCGGGGACGAAACCTGCTTGTGCCTCCGCAATGTTAGGTAAAAAGGGCTTTATCCTCTTGAGAATTATGTGTAAGAGTATCTTACTGCAATGCGCAATTAGAGCAATTGTGCGATAGTTGCTACATAAATCTTTCGCTCCCTTTTTATGTATGGGAATATATAGTGATTGTGTCCAGTCCTCAGGCCATTTACCTGTCTCCCACACTCTTTGACAAATTTGATGTATTATATCCACTTCAACGTCATATAGGGCCCAAATCATTTCAATAGGTATGTTATCTGGACCAGCAGCTTTCTGATTTTTCTGCCTCATAATTGCTGCTTCAACTTCACTTTTGAGTACGTCAGGTTCCGTCGCAAAACTGGCATCTTCTTGTTGTGATGGGGCGTCTGTGCTTTCCTCCATCATCAGTCGTCCACAGTATTCTTTCCATCTGTGTAAAACATCTTTTTTAGAAATGAGTAGAGTTCCGTTATCATCTTTGATAGCAAGGTAGTTTGGTGTAAAGGAACGTGTTATCTGCTTTGTTTTTTTAAACATGTCTCTGGTCTCAGTTTTGGTTTTATGCCCTTCTATTCCCATGCAGATTTGGTTCAAGTGTGTGTTCTTGTCCTTTTTGCAGATTTGTTTTATTTGACCGTTCAGTGCTTTATAGGTCTCTTTATCACTTTCACGGTTAAGTCCTGTGGCTTTTAAGCACTTCTTCTCCTGTATTTTAGTCCACATGGAGTCTGTTATCCACTGTTTCCTTCTTTCTTCACTATTACTCTTAATGTTTTTCGCAGCATTATGCAATATGGATTTTTTTTGTCCATATGCTATTTGAGGACTCTTCTGGATTTAATGATTGTTTGAGGTCAGATAGCTTTTGCATTGCGGATTTTTTGTACGTATCGTTATATCTTAGATGCCATTTATTTGTTGTTTTTCCTGTTTTTGGACTGTTTCTTAACTTCATGCGGAATTCAGCTGATAAAAATTGATGGTCGCTATTATACTTTGGTCGCTTTGCACTCTTTGTCAAATTCTTTTATTGATTATAAAATACATTAAACTGTAAAAAAGACTCAGAGTAAGGTATACAAAATCTATGGAATATAGATTTTAAATGTTCTTTAAACTAATAGGTTAATAAAACCTATTAAGTTTTTTATAGTTCAATAATTTATCAGCTAATCAACGTTATCAGGTCAACTAGTTTATTAAAGAAACTACATTAGATAAAACCTATAGGTTTTAGTTATCAAATTACGCGACTTCGTAATAACAATAATGACTGAAATTGGTTTCGATACAACCAAATGTTTCTGCACTAAAACGTATTTAAAAAATGAGAGATTAGGCCATTTAACGATGTTTTCGAATGAAAAAGAGACTATTAGAAAAATATATTCTCTCAAAACATAATAAAATTGGAGTTTAAAATAGTTTCCAAACTTTAGCAAGTGTTTTTGTAATTCAATTTGAATTTTCCATCCTTTTAATTTATAGGATTGAAGAAATTTTATATTAACTTTAGATTTAAAGTACACAAAATACTAATTTAAACTTTTTGCACATAATTAAATGACTCCTTTTGCAGTAAAAATGAAAAAGCTTAAATCAACAAGAAAATCCAATCTTTAGCGGAGTTCCCAAGGCAGCTTCCTGAGGTTACTTGTGTTGCACATTGTACGCTGCAAAATTTCCAACCACTAATAACACACGTGTATTTGCTGATAATGCAATGGTTCTTTCATTGCACGAGCATTCAAGAAAAACCGCATTTACTAAAAAATGGTTACAAATATGAAGAATAAAAAAAGAAAAGCTGCCCACGTAATCTTTACAGGAAAAACACTGACAACATTCACCAATTCCAATTAATAGTAAGAGGTCTCCCAATAAGAATGTCCTGATGTTTGTTTTTTAACGAAAACGGTAAAAATTGCTGTAAATAAAAAAAATGTTTTATTGCAAAATATAATAGACAACAATTATATTCCGAATAACACATCATTCAAATGTCCACCGCGAGTACGTTTGCAGATAATAAAATAAGAAGATATAAATCACTAATCGTCAAAAGGACTACACCAGTAAATTAAGAGAATTACTTTTAAAGAAAAAGAAGAAGAACTCAAAAAGTAGTCCTCGTATACAAAAAAAATACAGATTACATTTAACTGGATATAAAAAAAAATATTAAAATGATTCTTTATTATTCTGATTTGTAAACCTAATACCTAATACCTAATTATTGTTGACTTGTTAATAACTTGAATTTATATTTTTTAAATATATTTTTAATTTAAATATTTATGAAAGTTTTAAATTAACTTAATAATACATACCCAAATGTATTACACTAAACAAAATTTAAATTTCAAGATGCAAATATGAAAGTCTATTTTCGCTTAAAATATATTAACCCTAAAATTGTAATTGAATGTTGAATTTATAAATTTATTTACCACTTACTAATAAATTCCATTTACAGAAAATATGTATATATTTTAATTTTTAAAACGTTCAACTATCATGTGTATTTCCAAAAGAAAGAAAGTATAAATATTTTAGCACAGAGAAATTTGCAAAATACAGTGTTTTTTGTTATCCTACCCAGTCCCAAGAAAACAGTTTTTATTATTTTAATTTACTCAACTTAAATTAAATCAAATTAAAAATTTTAGTCAACTCAAATCTACTCAAAATTGTACTACAACTGATATACAGAGAATGCGAAAGAAATCTGAGCGACAATCAATTTGGATTTCGTAAGGGGCTTGGTACGAGGGAGGTATTATTTGGCCTTAAGATATTACTACAAAAATGCCGAGATCAACGAAAAAACGTGTTAATCTGTTTTATCGACTAGGAAAAAGTATTTGATCGAGTAAAACACACAGAACTCATAGAAACCCTAACACAACATGGTATAGACCATAACACGGTGGCCCTTATTAAAATCCTATATTGGGATCAAATGGCGTCGATTAAAATAGACAATTATATGACAGTAGAAATGTCAATAAAAAGAGGAGTTCGCCAGGGCTATGTACTTTCTCCAGCATTTTTTAATATGTATTCCGAAAAGATCTTTCAAAATGCCCTCGAAAATATTGAAGAAAGAATAAAAATCAACGGAGAATATGTAAACAACTTAAGATACGCAGACGACACAGTCATTTTTGCGGACAGTGCTGAGGGTTTGCAACGACTTTTAAATACCATAAAGAGAAAGGGAGATAGCTTGGGGCTGAATATAAACACAAATAAAACAAAAGTAATGGCCGTTACACGTGCACCAAATGCCGACATTAATATTCGTATCTACAACAAACAGGTAGAACCCATACAAAAAAAAAAAGAAAAAAAATAAAAAAAATCCTAATAAACTTACCTTACCGTTGGATATCCAATACCAATTTGTACAAACATTCATTTATTTCATATTGCTATACGGAGTGGAAACATGAACTCTCGGAATCACAAGTATGAGACGTGTAAGCCTTTTAGATGTGGGTTTTTCGAAAGATGCTGAAGATCTCTTGGGCACGTGACCAAAAATGAGGTGAGGAGAAGAATGGGGACTGAGAGAGAACTCTTAAATTGTAAAAACCAGAAAAACGAGTTATCTAGGACATATTTACAGACGAGAAAAATACAACTTCATACGACTGATAATGGAAGGGAAAGTAGAAGGAAGAAGAGGTCCTCTTCTTCTTCTTATAGGGCCGTGCACCTATAGTGCGTTGACGAAGTAATCTTAAGGCCAGGCGTCTGTCTTTAGCGGCATGCAAAAGATCACCAGTGTTATTTATGCCTGTCCAGTTCTTTATGTTTCGTATTCACGACATTTGTTTGCGACCTACTCCTCTCTTGCCTTTAATCTTTCCCTGGATGATTAGTTAAGGGATTGCGTACTTGTTTTCCTCTCAGAATATGGCCGAGGTATCCAATTTTTCGTACCTAGATCAAATTGAGTAGTTTTCTCACAGTATTTACCTTTCTTAAGACTTCCTCGTTTCTCACCCTATCTGTCCATGGTATGCGGAACATTATTTGCAACGTCCACATTTCGAAGAGGTCCAGGAAGAAGAAAATGCTCCAGGCTGAAAAATGTAAGAGATTGGACAGGCATGGACACACATTCGATAATAAGAACAGCTCAAGATAGAGAGAGATAGAGCGGGAAAAATAGAAGGAAAACGGAATCCAGGCCGTAGAAGAATGTCATGGTTGCGGAATTTGAGAGAGTGGTTTGGCTGCACCACTAATGAACTCTTTAGGTCAGCCGTAAACAAGGTCAGAATAGCCTTGATGATTTCCAATCTCCGATAGGAGTGGCACAAAAAGAAGAAGAAGATAGAGAGCAATTTGCAGTCGTTATAGACAACCTTCATTAATGGAGAGGACACCTTAAGAAGAAGACACCCCAACTCCATGGTCTGACCTGTGAGTCAACATTTACTTGTGTGCTATTATTTATATTAAAGCCACACATTGTTTTTATCATTTGAGCAGGTGTCCCTTCTCTTTGAATAACGCTATTACATAGTACTTGTCGCATTTCTTGTTATATCTACAAAGTTCATTTATACATATATAATTTATAGATAATTTGTTAAATAAAAGAGAGGCTGCTTCTCAATCTTACTATACGTCTGCCATACCCTGTATAGGTGATTTTCTATTCCTTACTTTTCCGATTTTGTCTTTTAACTCTTCTTCTTTAATGTTCTTCTTTAATTTTATAGAAACTATCCTTCACTTTGACAATCTAGTAATTTAATTGGACATGTTGAAGACAATAAGAGGTATATATTGAAAACTAAAGAGTGCTTAATATTTTTAAATTCCATAAATAATTCCTTATCTTCGTACTTACATTTTAACAGTAACAGTATACTAAAAATTGCCTCGATCATATAATTAACCAATTTAAATAGTTATAATGTGTTGCTTAATCACCAAACGTGATAATTATCGATCATCAATAGTTGGTTTAAACAAAACATGAATGCTCCTCTAATTGATAACTTTATCAAATTTTAAAGAACCACGTTTTATAGTTAAACATAATAAAGTACTAATTTACTTAATCGAGAAATGTCAGCCTAATGGTACTTTGTAAAGGTAAAACATGTTTAATGTCTTTATTTAGATTGGTTCTATGAATGACTTATTTAAAGGTTTAATTTTTTAATGTTACTTGAAAAGCTGCATACCAACAGTGATAAGATATGTATTATTAATTTTTTTGTATATACCTTTTTTCGTTCAATTTGTTTATATATACATTTGTTTATACATATTGATAGCACATTATGTATGCAAATCCTCAACAGGTCAAAAATCATAGGCGTCACTCTATACTTGTTTTGAAATAAATAAAAAAATTAATATTTTAGGATGCCGTCAACAATTCATTATCTTTTAAAAAATCTTCTGTAAAATAAGTGTCCACTAATCTCACTATACCTTTTTGTGCGTAAAAAACGTCGGTATATATGCCACACGATTATTGTTAATTATACACGGGTGATTAACGAGGGAATTCAATGTTTCACGAAATAAATTAATGTAAACAGTAATTAAAGGTGATTATTGTTTTCTATACAAGTTATCGCCTGACACAAAAAGAATACCTTCTTTGAACGATTACCTGGAATTACTGATAAGGCTTCACTAATGATAGTTTAAGTAGTTTTTATACTACATTACAGCTTATGTAGCAATAATATAAATTAGAAATTGTTTGCATATTCCATTTAGTTTGTAGATGTACATTGTTCATGTCTTACCTACCTACGTTTTTGGTGTCGATATTTTGGTATTTGCATTTAAAAATGACGTCGACAACAGGATTTATCTCGGTTAAGTGTAGTTTTAAAGGTGCCTTCAGTTTAAGAGAGAAAAATATAATATTAAATGTACACGATGCACTTGTACATCAACGCCCTTTAAGTAATGTTCGTGAAATCGTTAACATGTGTTCAAATATGACAGGAGTTGGAGGAGCAACAATTTATAGATTCCTAAAAGAAAGAAAAGGAGGAACTGTTTAATCTCCCAAGAGGAGTGGAGGGAGTAATCCCTTGGAAATTGAAGAAATACATAAAATCATGATAAGACGCAGCGTCCACTCATTTTTTTTACAAACAATTTCCAACATTGGACAAAATCCAAACATTAATTAGAGAAAACGAAGAGTTACCAATCATAAGCAACAAGAAATTATGGGGACTATTGAGAGAGATGGGATTTCTTTATTTCGTTGGCAAAAGAATAGAAGAAAATCCGTTTTAATTAAAAAAGATTACATTGTATGTTGGAGACGAGATTATCTAAGAACTATTAAAAAGTACTGAGAAGAAGGGAAAACAATTTTTTATTTGGACGAGACTTGGCTAAATGAAGGTCATACTGTACCATATCTATGGTTTGATACAAATGTGAAAAGTTCCCGTCAGGCATTCATCGAAGGTGTATCTACTGGAATAAACAATATTCCCGTTAGAAAAGGACGCAGACTCATAATAACCCATATTGGAAACGAATACGGTTTTGTCAATGATGAATTATTAAGTTTTGCCTCAAAATCAAGCAAAGATTACCACGAGGAAATGACTGCTGACGTTTTTGAAGAATATTTTGAGCTAATGTTGGATTTAATTCCAAAAAATTCTGTCATAGTCATGGATAATGCTAGTTACAATTCAAGACTAGCAGAAAAATTGCCAACAACGGCATGGAAAAAAGAAGAGATAATCGAATGGTTGGATAAACACGCAATTGAGTACAAGGAGTACAAAAAAGGAATTATTACCTATTGTAAGGCAACATAAAGCAGCTTATAAAAAATATGTAATTGATGAAATGGCATTCATCAATGGCATTCATTCAATGGCCTTTTGGCAATTTTCGCTTATCAAATTTTGACAAAATCATTTGACTGACGTCTTAGTGATTTTTTTTTATTTCTTATTATATAATATCGTTTTTAAACATTGTTTAAAATAAAAGTTATTCAACTAAAAACAATTAGTTGTTCACTTACAATAAAAAATAAATGTTTCTAGAAGTTTTCTAATTATTTAAAAATAAATAAGATAAAAAACACATAATTCTTTAAATTTTTACTGGAAACTTTAAATAACCTGAATAATTGCCAATATTGACATGTTAAATTATTGCTAATACGAAATATTCATCGTATTTTTGTATTACTATCTCATTTTAAATTAAGTATTATTCCTGAAATATTATACTATCAGTAAATTGGTACTAAACTATTTTTTTTATCATGGTTTTTAAATGATTCCTTAGAAACCCTAATTAAGTACCTTATTTGTATGTATGACCAATTTGACTTTGTATTTACTTAATTATTATTATCGCATATTAATTCGCCAACATATCCACTGATCCAAAATTATATTGTCATCATAGTGAGCTTTGAACGACAGCGTAAGTCTACCATTAATTCAGATATACTTTTATTTACGTCAAATTTGACTTATTAAGTTTTAGTAAATAACTACTCTCCACAATTGGAAGATTTACGGTAATATGTTTGCTTTTATTTTAAACTTTGTACGGCAACGATATTTCCAAGTGTGAATCAATAACCATTTGTCTGAATCTAAATTACAGAAAAATTGAATTCCACGGGGCTCGAATCTAAGCGTAGCGCTATTTTTAATTGCAAACAATGTTGTGTCGTACTGCAATGCACAATTAAAATTTTTTGGTATGCTGATGATCTGCTAATTTTAGCAAGAAATAAAAACATATTATCTGCTCATAATCGTATTGCTGCAGCTCTTAAGTCGATAGAATCGTGGTCTAACAATATTAGGCTTGAGTTTTCTACCACAAAAACAAAAGCGATACATTTTTTACGAAAATCAAATCCACAATAGCTCCCAAATCTATTTTTATACAATTCTCGTACAGAATATGTAAAAAAAATAAAATTTCTAGGGATGCAACTGGGCTCAAAATTAAGTCATATACACTCGCTAAGACTATCGTGCCAAGCTGGACTAAACATTATGAAATCTGTATCACATAAAAATTGGGGAACAGATTTTCCAACTCTAATTGATTTATATAGAGCTTTAATTAGATCAAAACTGGACTACGATGTGTTGTATATAACTATGCAGACCAAGCATTGCTCAAATCTTTGGATACTCTTCAAAGTTTAGCCGTTACACTTGCTCTTGGAGCATATTGCACCAGGCCTGTGGACAGTCTACTCTGTGAAACTGGAGAGCCACCCTTAAACCTAAGAAGAAAATACTTACCTCTATGATATGTCTTGAATATAAAATCTAACCCAAAAAATCCAGCTCTCAATCATGCTGTTGCTAACAAGTTCCAGGACGTCTATTAAAAAGAAATAGAGATCCTGTACCTTTCTATGAACGAGGTAATAGATACTTATTAGATTTTAATATTGAACTACCTCCCATTTATCCTACCTGTGAAATAAATTTATGTTTTCCGTGGGTTTTTCCCTCTCCACTTTGTAAACTTAAACTTACAGCATACAATAAAAATATCGTGATACCCAATGTTTTTAAAACTTACTTTCTCCATATTCTCACACAGTATAGAAATTACCATCTTATATACACGGACCCATCTAAGACCATAAATTGAGTAGGTGCATGCTTTGTGATATCACATGAACAGTCCATCTATAAATTGTCTCCCGAGACAAGTATTTTTCAGACAGTATTCACTGGCCGAAAGTAAATGAAAGTAAATAAGAGTGTGTGATCTTAGTGTGTCCCATACGTAAGCTCGTTAGAACCGATGGAATAAACCGTGTACTAGAACTAGTTTTCCACTGTCGTGTATCTGATTTTAGCGATCTTAATTTAGATTGCGGCGGAAACCATTCGCGCTGCCACTGACCAATCACTTTTTGTTTTGAGGAAAAACGTTTTGAGATCTTTACATACACTCTCATGCACTAATTCAGATTCCTCACTTGTTGCTACATCACGAGCACTACTGTCTACCACTTCTTTGCCAATAATTCCTACATACGATGGGATCCATATAAATTTAGGAGTTATGTTGTAGCGATAAGACTACCAAAGAGAATTGAAGTACTATTATAAAAATACATCAATCAAGCATGGGAGCCTATCGTCCATGCTTTGTCTAGCTCAGTATCTGAAGTATGAGTTCGACTTATCTTAAACCAGGAATTGAACCTGAACCCTTAGCTGATAGCAAATAAAAAAATTTTTAACTAATCATATTTATTAAAAAAAATAAAAAACAATCAACCCTGCCAATGTTTAACAATGAATTAGTGAGGATGATTCTTATGGCATCGATGACCTCAATGGGCTGCTTGTGTGGCCTCCCAATTAGATTAGGTCCTCCGGAGAGCTGAAGTTGTACCATGTGAGTGTAACCTCCCAGTTAAGTGGTTAAGTCCTGCAATGGTCAATAAATTTTCATAATACGGCAAATAAACCGAGAATATGGTTAATCAATTCGTCAATAATATGGTCTTGAATAAAATCGTCAATAAACTAAAATATAAGGAACAGCTTATATTAGTGATACATCAAAAAGGGTTTAATTTCCTTGCCATTTTACAAAATTATACAATTAAACAAATAGCGGATAGCAACGATAAAATGAAATATAATTATTATTACTTAGCTAAATTCTGTTCAGATCCCTATTCGCTCCGTGCGTGACTGACGCGACACCTACCGCCTTCAACTGACAATTTTGGAGTCCCAATTTTCAGGTTAAATATATGACATATGTTTGACATTGTTAAATACATGCGACATTGACAATTATTAATAAATTAGTTTTTAACTATATTTTTTCAGTTTATGTACAAAATAAATGTACTATTAAAAACTGGGTTTCTCAAAATTCATCATAATATATCTTTTCAACTCCAAACGGAAAAGATAGGGAAAAATCTAGTACTGGCAAATCAAGTTTTTCACGCAAAAGAGCATATAATTAAAAACAGTAATAGTAAAAGTTATGATATAAAAGCTAAAGTCATCTGCAGTTAGCTTGAAGCCTTATGAAATATCATTCAAGGTAAATTATTTAAATTTTTCCTATTTCAATTGCAAAAAAATGAAATTATGTCATATTTACTTGTTCAATAGCACGAATTCATCTTTTTCTTTTCTCTTATTTATATGTAATCTTTGGGAACCTATAAAAACTACACTCACTGTTTTTGCTATTATTAGCACAATTAAATACGCAACATGTATTTCAACACATTTTTGATAAAATTTATGCGTAAGAATATTTGTCCAATATTCCAATTTTGTCATATTTCGCCGCTACGCACGCTGGCATCGTTTCAATGTACCCCTACCATGGTCACGCACGGAGCGAATATGGATATAATCGAGAAATGTGGTTTCGAAAAAAGTAAGGTTATGAATATTGGAAATGCTGTCAGAATTATAGAATAAAGATTACAATGAAAGAACTCACCCCAAGAGAATGTTGCAGACCATAAAATGAATTAATAAAGAAATCAAAATAAAATATTTACTTAAATGTAAATTAACAAAGATGTGACGTTTATAACGTTACAATATGGTTCTCTTGGGTGATTTATAGTTCAGTTTTTATTAGTTGCTCGAAGGGCTGTCTACAATATGGTTGTCTTGGGCGATTTGTAGTTCAGTTTTTATTAGTTGCTCTAAGGGCTGTTTAGGATATAGATGCTGTATTGTAAGAAGAGAGCTGGGCGAGTCGGTGAGAAACAGAGGTTTTGAAATTCTTGAGAGGTTTAAATGTTTTAGGGCACGGTACAAGGCAAACAGTTTAGCGGTGAAAACACTTAAGCTAGGCGGAAGTTTAAATTTGAAAGTAGATGTTGGAGTAACAAATGCACAACCAATGCCATCATTAGATTTAGAGGCATCGGTAAACATATTTGTGCAGTTAAGGTAGTCTCGTTCAAAAATCTCGTTTAGTTTGTTTTTGATTAGTATGGTTGCGGTTCATTATGGCGCCGTTTGTAAAAGCGAAACTCACAAGCTAGGGGCAGGCAAGGCTAAAGTGCGAACTTAAGAAAACATCGAACTGCTTAGAACAGTTATTGTAAATTAACCACGTACATCAATTCGACATTTACATCAGTAGGTGGATCTTTCATATGAAACTTTCCAGCGTATTCTTAAAACAAATTTACATTTTCATTCGTATCATTTACAAGCCTTACTAATGAAATCATCCTAAACTACCATCCCCAAATTCTTCTGTAATCGGTTTCTGAACAATCTTAATAATTATGAACCTTTTTACTAACGAGTGTTGGTTACATCTTTATTGGTACACATATTCTCATAATATAAGGATGTGGAGTGCAGATAATCCACATTATGTACTGCATTATCTACTAGATTAGTAGTATCTTGCTTATTATAGAGACCAGCCATTTCACGAACTTTCTTGTGTACTTGCTTTGAATATTTCATGTTTTTTTTCTAATTCTTTTATTTCTGAACATCGATCCGCCATCCAGTTTTCTTTCACCGCTCTTATTTATTTTATTTCTCTTTGTTTTTTTTTTGTTTTTTTTTTCTGTATTAGTCTGCCTTGTCCTTGAATACTTTGTTGCATAAGGAAAATAATCTAGGGGACACTTATATAGGGTTATAGATTGTTGTTTGTCCATTATTGTACCAACTTGGACAGTAATGCTGATAAGAATGGCTTTATATAATTTAACATGTGGCTATAAATAATTTAACAAAACTTTAATATGCATTTTCTGTCTAAAAGATAAATTTTTTTGAGCCTATTCTCTATCCTTCCATTGTTGGATATAGGTCTTCCCCAGTTCTCTCCATCTTTCCCTATCTTGAGCTGTTCTCTGCCATGTGGGACCTCCTTGTTTCCTGATGTCATCTTTCCACCTCATCTGTGGTCTGCCTCTTGATCTCTTTGCATTGTATGGACGCCACTTTCCGATGGTATTGTTCCATCGTCCGTCTTGGAGACGTTCATTGTGTCCAGCCCATTTCCATTTCAGTTTTGCTGCTTGTTATCGCGTCTACTGTCTTTGTTCTGGTTCTGATCCACTGGTTACGTTTTCTACCTTTATGTCTAGTGATATACCCAACATTTGTCTCTCCATCGCTCTTTGTGCCTTCCTTATCCTATCCAAATTGGCCTGTGTAAATGTCCATGTCTGTGCTCCGTAGGAGAGCACCGGTATTATACAGGAGTTATATACCTTGCTTCGTAAGTATAGAGGGATTGTTTGATTTTTTAGAACGTAAGAAAGTTTGCCGAACGCTGCCCATCCCATTCTTACTCGTCTCGATATACTCATTTACCTGTTCTATTTTTTCTGTTTGTATTTTTATTGCCTCTTGGTCTACCGTGTTTGTCATTACTTTTGTTTTTTTGAAGTTAATTTTTAGCCCTTTTTGCAGTAATTTTTCATGAAGTTCATTCAGCATTAATTCTAGTTTTTGTCGTTCCGAGGAGATAAGGAGTATATCATCCGCATATCTAAGGTGATTTAGGTACTTTCCGTTAATACATATTCCTCTGTTTTTCCAATCTGTTGATTTTATTATATCTTCGAGGGTCAAGGTAAACAGTTTAGGTGAAATTATATCGCCTTGCCGGACTCCTCGTTTACCTTTTATATTATCTGTTATTAATTTGTCTTCCAGAATTACGGTCATGGTTGCATTTTGGTAAATATCATGTATCAATTGTCGGTATCTTGAATCTATGCTACTATTGACCAGAGCTTCTTCCACCGCCCAGTGTTCAATGCTGTCGAAAGCCTTTTCATAATCTACGAATGCTAAGTACAGTGGAAGGTTGTATTCATTGGTTTTCTCAATTAAGATTTTAAGCGCATGTAGATGGTCGATTGTGCTGTATCCTTTCCTGAATCCGGCCTGTTCCACTGGTTGGTAGTTATCAAGTTTATAGGTTAGTCGGTTGTTTATTATTCTTGTGAAGGTTTTGTATAGTTGTGACAAAAGGGAAATAGGACGGTAGTTGTTTAGGTCTGTTCGGTCTCCTTTCTTATGTATTAATATTGTGTTGGCATTTCTCCATTGTTTAGGTATTTTACCTTCAAAACAGACATTTGTTGAACAGTATTTTTAGCATTTTTTTTTTATCGTGTCTCCTCCTTCTTTTAGCAGTGCCGCCAGTATTTTGTCCTCACCGGCCGCTTTATTTCTTTTCATGTCGTTTATGGATTTTTTCGATTTCATCTTCAGTTATTTCTGGTAATACCTCTGAGCCAAAATTTTGTATTTTCCTCGAGAGATTCTATTTAGATGAAAGTGGTGGGTCATTTTTAGAACTGTATAGGTCTGTGTAATATCTTTCTGTGATTTTTTACTATTTCTCCTAGATCTCTTTCTTCATTGTTCTCAGCTTTAAGCATGATTAGTTTTTCTTTTTCCTATATTTGTCTTCATTGCTTTTAAACTTTTGTTCTTCTCTATGATTTTCTTAATGCGATCTTCTTGGTATTTCTTTAAATCTCCCTTTATCTGTTTTCTTATGGTTTTGTTCAGTTCGGTAAACTCCACTGTATTTCTTTTGTTATCATTCAGGAGTTGTCGTCGTTTTTTTAGCATATCTTGTGATTTAGTGCTATTTTTTTGTTGTTTTCGCTTTTGTTTATTAGCAATCTTCAGGCCTGCTTTTAGTAGATCTGTTGTTATTTTATCGTTTAATTCGTCTAGTTGCAAACTCTTTAGCTGTGATATGTCACTTTTTTTTAGCTGGTTTATGTATTGCCCTTAGATAAAATTTAATATTTCTTTATTGATACTTGATTATCGATGTGTATGTGAATTTTTATTTAGTTTTGCAATTGCTAGTAATGAAGAGACATCATTTAAATCGCCAAACGCATTGGCGTGCTAACGGAATGCTTCAAAATGACAGAGGTCAAAGACATGTTGCTGAGGTCCTCCATAAAAACAGAAGTGTCTAAGAAGTTTTCCCATGTAAAATCCAATAAGAAAATGCTAAGGTTCATTTTGCTCATTTTTTAAGCGTTTTGTGGTGGGGTAGAATAGGTTCTACGATAGTGACGTATGATACATCATTGGAAAGAAGAGGGGGTAGCAAACTGTGGCGTTGTAATTAGAAACAAAACAAAATGACAATTGAGGAATAGAATAGTTTTATAGTAAAAAATACTTTCAATGTTTTAATTAAGGTCGTTCGTTGCCTTTAATAAATCACTGAACGAATATTAACTCCCTAGTAAACTCATTAATAACGCATTTACAATCAACCTACAAAATACCTATCTAACGAACAAATATTGCTACTTAATTAGTAATAGTCCTATTCAAAATCAAATTGCGCTCTTTCTAGAGTCAGGGTTAATTATTTATTTAAAGTTCTCACATAATTAATCATTAAAAAAACCTTTTTATATTGGATAATAAAAGCGTTTAATGTTGCTAATTATACCACATAAAGTATTTTTCAGGTTATATAAAATACTGACAAAATTAAACGAAGTAGTTTGTCAAAATAGAAAGTAAATAAAAAGTATTAACATAATTTTAAATATCTATAAAAATATTTAAATTCAATTTTGATATAGAATAGAAGTAAGCTTTATTGATACTGAAAATTGTGCAATTTTATGAACAAAGCTTACAAAAAGTCTGAAAATAACAATAACAATAATTAAAATTTACTGAAATTGCATAAATCGTCAATATCATAAAATAAAGGGTTTGAAACACCCTCTGTGGCTCAGTGGTAAAAGCGCCTACCTTTGAACCTAAAAGTCGTGAGTTCGAATCTCACCTGGGTGGAGAAATTTTCGTTTATTAAAAATTAATGAATGAAAATAATTTATATCCTTGTGCGATCGGTACTCACCGGAGGGACCGCATACGTTCGGGTACAATTAGCGTCTCTTAGCAAAGACAATGACGTCGACTTTGCTAAGTATCAAGACAATTACTCTACACACACACACACACACACACAACACACACACACACACACACACACACACACACACACACACACACACTACACTCTACACTAGGTACCTGACTGTAAAAATTCACTGTACCATGCCAATGACCATTAGTTGTCGACGCATTAAACAATAAAAAAAAGATTTGATTTTATTTAACAACAAACCTTTTGGTCTTTTTGTGTTTGGTTTTAGTTGTAAGTTATCATTTTTCTCAGCTGAAATTCTTCAAATGGCATTTCGAAAACAAAAAATGTAGCCTAACTAAAAAATGTATGCCATCATACATAGGATGATGGGGGTGTCTGAAAAATACCTTTTTCATTCTTAAACTGTAAACGTTTTTAAATTTTTTGCTGTTAGCTGTACTGCACGAATGTGCCTTCCCTCCAAAAGATTAATTTTAACCTTCATAGTAGTTTTGGTTGCTGTGAGAAGTCCAATATAAATTTGTAGTTATTTTTTATGAAATCAACGTATTGTGATTTATAATATTGTTTTGATTATCAAAGTAAGTGTTTTAGTGATTAATATTTTATTAATAATGTTTGAATTAGTTTTGCATGCTTATTTTATTAGTTTTGAAGTTAGAATGAGTGGTCCAGTTACCCCAGGAGCGTTTGTTCTTTCGGGGTAAATGGGACCCATATCGGAAGTAACTGGGCCAGTAAATTGTTTTTCCGAAGCCTTTTTCCTTTTTCAAAGCCTAGGTTATATCAGATTGTTTTTGTTTCAGATGGTACGAATGTACATAAGAAAAAAAACGTGTAACTGGACTGACTTCAAAAGAAGGTAACGATGGTGGAGGATTACAGTCCTATTTGTCGTCTCTTGAAGAAAAGGAAATTGCAGATTGCATAAAAATTATGGACAAAAATGGGTTTGGCCTATCCAGAGAGGAAGTATTAGACTTAGTACAATTATATATCAGACAGGATAATATCAAAAGTAGATTTAAAGACCAGAAACCAGGCCCTGACTGGTTTGGATCATTTAAAACTAGGCATTATCTGTCAATAAAGAAACCTAGGAGTATTAAACATGTTAGATGCGATCAGGTGAAAACCTTGGGTCATCTACAATTTTTTTGAAGTATTAACAAAAACTGTGAAAGAACTAAACCTTAAGGGGCAACCAGAACAGATATTTAATTACGACAAAACGTAATTTTGCCGTGTTTCTAGTAAAACAAAGGTCGTTGGTGCAATTGGTACAAAAAGCATACGGAAGATCAGTTCGTCTGGCCGAGAATCCATATCTGTTTTGTTGTGGTGTTCTACTGATTGGCAAATGATACCTCTCGTCTGTGTATGTAAAGGTAAATACGTAATGGATAATTGGATTATTAAGAATACAACATCTCAAACTGACACATTTATTACAACCATTTATGTCCACCACTCAGTGACTATCCCTTCCTCAGCCACAGTACTATCAGAAGACAGTAGACCTACATATTCAGCAGCACTACAACCAGATGCAAGTCGTCTTATAGCCACTGGAAATTAAGAAGACTACAATTATTCAAATGTAGTGTAACAAGCATCCCATACTTCTTCAGATACAGTACAATCAGACAGAAACCACTGTCTTTGCCTTTGTAATGGTTGAAAGAACAGAAGCTAGTTTTGCAAACAAAGTTTAAGTAGAATAAGAAAGCCCTGTCTCGCAAATAATCTTTTTAAAACACAAGAAAAAAAAACAGTTGTGATTGTATATCAGAAAGTAGTGATGATGTTGATTTGCAAGATTTAGAAGAAAATTAAAGATATTTAGATAGCGAGAAGAAATTTGAAATCTTCATTCTCCATTCCAAATTGGTCTCCATTCCAAAATTCTTTTTGTGCACCGTTCATCAACTGATCTTGCTACATGACCTGCCCAGTTCCACTTTGGTGTTGTTATCCTTTAATAATGTCTGCTACTCCTGATCTTTGGATTGTCAAGCCAAAGATAATGACATTTAAATAGTATTAAATTAAGGTCATGTTTTTATACAAAGAGATTAAAATTTACTTATACTTTGTCGTATACGCAGATTTGTTGTAAAGTTATGATGCAATTACCCCACCTTACACTACTTCCTCTATCTAACAGATTTGATAAAACTGACCATTGTTGTGTTTGAAACTGTGTAGGCCCATGATGTTGGCCATAAATATAATATTTTTGTATTTGTGTAGTGTACTATGTAAATAAAAAAAAACAGCCAGTCTGTGAAGGTTAAATTTATGCTTAATTAAAAAAAATTAAAATGGTTTAATTTACTATCCTATAGGTATTTATATAATTGAAAACTATTTTTAGGATAAGACCCCAGATGTTAAGCGACAATACAAACGTATCTAATAAACCTATTAATATAATAGCATAATTAAATTAAAAGTTTAAAGTTATCCAATTATTGTAATTAATTGTGTTCAGATTAAGTCTAACATTTTCTTTTTTTGACTGATGATAAAAAAATAATTACCTACGGTTTTCAGAGAAAGTAGTGTAAAAGTGTAAGATGACGTATGGACGTGTGAAGGCTTTACTAATTAAAGTACATATTCAAAAGGCAATTATGCTACTTAACAAAGGAGATTGTGATAATTTTACTCACATTTCATATCACTAACACAGATCAATTGTTGAAGAACTGTTAAATATTTTGTCAGAATTGTTATTCTAATTCCTAATATTTTAATCTAAATAAACAATTTAATAAGGACATAAAATAGAAATTTGCATATATCTTAAACAAGATTAATCATTAACCAACGGTGATGACAGTTCTAACTGTTATACCGAAGACAAACTAAAAAGAGGTTAACAAATTGAATGGTGGGCCGCAACAATGTTTTAAGCAACAGATTTGTTGTATAAACAAAGACCAATGCAAGCATCTTTCAATCTGGCTAAAAACATTTTGCCTTCCCTGAGTCTTTCGTTCCGCAAGGTTAGTATACGTGCAAAAACATTGTATGAAGGTCACTGTCAAACTACTATCACTGTAAAAATGGATGTTAACGTGTTGCTGTCTACCCTTTTGCACATAAATAGAGAGAAAAAACCAAAATTGTTGACTGTAATACGTGATTTAATTCATAAGAACTTGTAGGTCTTCTAAGTTGTCCGCAAATACTATGATGTCATCTGCATATCTGATGTTGTTTAGCCGATAACCATTTAGTAGAATACCTTTTTCAGTTTCGTGCAAAACTTCGATAAATATTCTTTCAGAGTACAGACTGAAGATTAGAAGAGACAAAATACAACCTTGCCTCACTCCACGCATGATTTTCACATAGTCAGTGTCTAGAACTTATAAACAAAAATAAATATAACATAGTTCTTTACACTGACGCGTCAAAGACTGAAAGTGGTGTTGGATATTCTGTAACTACTACAACAGCCTATCGAACTCTCTAAAATTTCTTCTTGGTGTAGTATCCACACTGGTTAACTACTAGCTATATCTCACATGCTTTCAAATATGCCCAACAATATCCAAATACACACATAGCCATATGCTCTGATTCACTTTCCTCTATACACTCCATTAATGCTATATCCACCAACCATCCTATCGTCCAAGATATTCATGACACATATCAGCTTCTTATAAACCAAAATACAACTATAACTTTGATGTGGGTACCATCCCATGTTGGTATTAGAGGTAACAAAAAAGTTGATTGCCTTGCCAAAAAAGCCGCATCATCCACGGACACCATTATCAATATACAAATTTGCAACGATCTCAAAGCTAGACTGAAGAAGCTTAATCTATCCACCTGGCAGATTCACTGGAATAATGGTACTTCAGCGCTGCATGAAATTAAACCCCCAGTGAACCGTTTTACCTATCAGTGAATTTACCCAGTGAATCAGGCATATTATATTATTTATCTGTGGGCATATACTTATCGAATGCCCTTTTTATGCCAAAATACGTTAACAGCTTGATATAATACTAACTTTAAAGATGTCCTAAACAGCACAGACCGAATCAACAACGTTATCAAATTCCTCGAGAAAAGTGAACTGCTCAACAAAATATAAATGTTGTGTTTTTATTATATTCTCTTTATTACAAAAAAATAAGTTTTTATTATTTTCTCTTTATTATGATAAATGTTAACTACATTATTTTGTAACTTATAATATGGATATTAACATGTAAATCGTAACTTGTGCTAATGAACATAGATGTCGCATGCGCGTTAATTTAAATAAAAAAAAATTATAAGTATATAAACTTTGTATTATATGTCTATGATATAAACTAACCAATACTTTTTTTAGTATTCTGATAAAATACACCTACCTAGTGGTTTTAAATTACATAGGAAAATGTTTAAAATCAATCATTTTTCACTTAAATTGTTAATAAATAAAAATATCGGAAAACATTTTGATGAATGTGGATTTTTGCATTTTGCATAGATATTAGTTGCAATAAATATAAAAAAAACCACTATATTTGTCACATTTCCCTGGACTAATAATAATTATTCATTTTGTTTGCTCCAGAAAAACAAGTTTTGCAACCGAACAGCAACAACGATTTATTGGTTGCCTATCTAATAGGTGTACTACTTATTTTAGGTTTACCTACTAAACGCATTTTAAAGAAAACTGCAGTTCCAAAACTTTACCTTTGACACACCTTCTGTCTCTATTCGTAAAGGTAGATTAGATGTTGAAAGCAACTTGTAGCAGAGATTACAAAGGTTGATTTAAATATTTTGAATATTGCATCTAATAACGTCTGAATGATCAACATGAACATACTATTACTGAATCTGAAATAATTTTTGAACAAACTGATGACAATATAGATTTAAAGCCTGAAGTAGATTTTAAAGCAAAATACAACGAATTATTATTAAACAAGTATGAAAAATTAATAGCTGATTATTCCAATTTGAAGAAAAAGAGTCAAATGAAAATAAAAAGTTTAACAAGTCAGTTAAGGTATTTTAAAGCAAAAAATATGAATGTTCAGAAAAAACCAAAAAAATCTGAAATTTTTGCTGAAAATTTCGAAATTATGAAATATCGCTGGGTATTTAGCAAAAAACTTTAAAAATAGTTTACCTGATTTGGGTAATTTCACATACAAAGTAAGTACAGCTCCAATAAAAAATGTAAAATGAGGTTACTTGAAAAATGTTTGAATAGGTACCTAAAGACTAAAACAAGCCAAACGCAAAACTTACTTCTAAACATAAATAATAATTCTTACATTAACATTTATATTATACCCACGCACATACAATAAAAAAAATTTGAAGATAGAACTTGTCCACTACATTCGAAGATGCTTGACCGCCATTTTCGATATCCGCTCCACAATAAACCGAATATTATAAGTGTACCCTACTTCTGTACACAACTTGTACAGTTTCATACCGAACTTGTGCCTTTTATTTTTTATGTATTGCCTAAATCGAAGTCAACCACGAAATGGTACCATGGTCTCGTCAATGCACACTTTTTTACCAGGCGTTAACACTTTTTAAAAGTTTTTTAAAAGAACTGTAAGAAGGGGAGTAATTTTGCGAAGTCTGTCGCAATAATCATTTTTTCCAATACGATCGTATAGTGGGCAACTTACACAAGCCCATCCATAATAGGATACCGACAAAATTTTCCATTTCCAGATGATCAGTTGGGAGTCCACTTTTTGATGCGCGATTTTTGTGTCAGTCCTTTCGTCAAACACTGCTCGCCATAGAGATTGGTTTCGTTAACCATGAGAATAATCACTTCGTCACAGACAAATAACTTAAAAAAAACTATACCTAAAACTAGGGATCCTTAATTATATAATCTTCATAGATTTGAGCTCTAACTTCTGTATCTTTTATCCTCTATCTCATTAGCACAGCTTTAGCTAATGGATTTTGACAATAGCTATAAGCTTGTAAATAGCAGTTAAACTTGTGTACTAACTAAATAGACATGACTCATAGCTCTTATCAAAATTCATTAGTCACCTCACGTGACTTTGTTTATTTCAATATTTATGTTTTGATTTACTGCCATAAACTGCAGAATCTCATATATCCCTCACGAGATCACGTAGTTAGTTCTGGAAAATAACACACCTGGTTTCCCATGCGTTACTTCCGACGAGGGGAATAGGAATTTCGGACGTATCCTCCAAACCTATGTAGCTGGGAAAGCTTTCCTAAGGCATTCCCGTAAGTGAGAGTGATTTTGAATTTGAGGGCTGCCAGTAGTTCACTACGAGCCGCGTACGACCACGTAGCAAATCGAGTTTGAACTAACTAACATTGATTTCACAAGAGATACGTGAGTTTGCAGTTTAAGGGGTTCAATCTCTAATGAACAAAATTGATAATACAATCAATAGAATACCAATCTGACAGTCAGCTAAACAGGGCCGTGGAGGTACTAACGACATCTAGATGTGAGAAACTAAATTACTATTTGTTCGACCTAACATAGAGGCCTAGAGACCTATTATACAGATACGAGATTTGATTTCTAACTGTGACACAGCATAGGAAACAAATTTGTTTCCTATGCTGTGACTGTGACTATATATTTGAAGGGTTCAAGCGTTTTTTCTATGAAATGGACAGTATCGCTCATATACTCGTACATTTAGCCATTCATAAATGGCTATATGTGTGTATATACTAACATTTTCACTGTCCTAACGATATTTTTGCGTTGACCATTATACATCCCTATTTAAATGACATGTGTATGTTCCATATGTGGTTCAGAGGGTGTATATATTATTCTCATATATTATAATCATTCAATTATTTTGTAATATTGCAAATTGTTTGTGTTTTAGGCTGCCATGTTCCAGCGTGTGCAAGTTCGTGCTTTTCTATTTGAATTATTTTTCTTTAGAATATCACAAAGTTCCGACGGTCGGACAAAAACGTAAACTAAAATTTATCCGAAATAAGTTCGAGCAGTGATTTTGATACACACGACAGCTTGGTAGACCCTAATTAATAAATATTATATTTTAAATTATAGGGGAAACGAAACGGAAGTTAAGGGGAGCTTCAAAGTGAAGAATAACGGGAAAATTCGGAACAAAAGTGGGAAGATGAACTGAATATTAACTTGTTTTCTGGTCTGTACTGAAAATTTCAAGGTTCACATTTAGGACAACAGGTGGGACAGATCTTCAAATTACTCAAGATAAGGAACTACATAATTAGGCCAGGAAATGAAGCTAAAAAATGGCAAAACCTCACAATTTTTAAAATTTTACCTTCATTTTACCCACAAAATTAAGCTCATTTTACTCTCTAGTTCATGTTCTATATTGAGCTGTTGTACGCTTTTGATTTTTTAAGGGTGAAAACTACCCCTAATTGTAAAAAATTATAAAGTAACATTTTTAACTTTAATATGGTCAACATTTGGTTTTTATTAGTTAAATAATGATTGTTTTTTTTTTGGCTTTAGTGTAAATACCAACACAGCCAGACACAAATTTTTAAAAACAGATATAATACAAGGATTACACAGGGATTACACTCTTCTCACCCATTGGCCGATCAGGGTATTTTTATAAACGGTAAAAGATAGGCCTCGGACAGGTAGGTATACATACATTAAAGAAAGACATCAGGTATCAACAAAGGTGGTTATATTTTTATGTTCGTTGTTCTGACGAAAGACAGCAAACAATCATAAATGTCTTTTTTGTCTAAAGCAAGAAGATGCAGTATATTATATGGGCTTTTAATGTTTAATTTTAAAAGTTTTCTGAAAAGCTCATTTTTCGACTGTAATCGTACTCATTGTACCAATAGACTAGGCGGGATCTATAAAAATTCAGACCATAATGGACATTTTCCATAGAAAGCTATTTTTTGCTGGAATCCCTTCAGGATGGGCCCAATATCGATAATCACGATTTGCGCCAGTCGCAAACCCTGTGCTAAATTTTTTATTTAACAAAATCTGAAAACAATTGAAAATTTCTCATTTTTTTCGCTCCTATTTTCGTTTATAATTCGGAAAATATTGATCCTAGAGAAAAAATTATAAGAAGTTAAAAGTTTCGTTATTCAATTTTACACAATACGTCGTTAACTAGAAATTGAAAAAAAGTACAAAAAATGAAGTTAATCCTTTAAATGTTTTCGACTTTCTAAACTTGACTTACAAGCTCCATATTCCGCCTAGAAAAACTTTTTAATATATTTAAAACGTGTGCTAAATTTTGTTAAAATCGGTCGGATAGGTTTTGCACTTTTGCATAACAATTTTGCAATTCAGCTTACTGGAAAAAAAACGAAAATTTTCAAACTTATAGTAGGCCCTAAATAAGGTTCTTAGATAGTTGCCAATTTTTTTTACATATAAAGGAAGGCTCAAACTTAAACCAAACGCTTTCTAGCTCAACTAATAATAATGTATATAATAAAGTTTGTTAATTGTTAATGTACTAGTGAAATATAAATAATATTCCTATATAATATAAATAATATGGATCTACAAGTTTTATTAGCTTGGTTTTACAGCTTACTTTAATCGCTATTGACATTGACTTAATTTTTAGTCATTAGATGTCGCTAATTGCATACTATTAGTGCCAACTAACCCAGTTTCGATCGATAATTTTGCCAAGATGTGGAAATCCTTAACCCAGGATACCGCATATCGCCAAACACACAGTGAGCCCAGTTGCTCACACAAGGATAGAGTCTCTATTGTGGTATTGTATAATATTAATATATTTTCATTATTATAATATAGACTATGTACTAATTCTGATTTTTTGTTTAAAGGGCCACCTACAAAAAAAATCTACAAAAATTACTAACAAAAACCGGCTTCGGCCACCAAAAAAATTAACAAAACCACCAAAACCCGGGCACGTAGGGCCCAACCCCTTGAGCACTAAGTCACTGAACTGAGCCGGGACTCAGAGCGGGGACTTGAGGCCCAAGTAAGCAATTTTAGTTCGCGGATAAGCCACCATAAGATAACAGGAATATAGCGGAGATGCGCTGTCCTGAGTTTTTGCATTCGATTAGGAAACCATGTTGGGGTTCTATTACCCAGGACCTTTACATGAAGAGCATTTGGCTGATTATTGTGCCTCTATAGCGCATTAGAGTGCTATAGGGGGGAAAAGGATGGTCTAAGAGCATTGGAGCACGGTGGAGTGATTCTTGTTTATACTCGAGTTAACACACCTTGCTCCAATGAATTGCTACACCCAATCGTAATTCTTAGGGGTGAACATTTCTCATAGGCTGGGTTTAATCAAATTGCTTGCTTGCTTGGAAATCCTTAAACATAAATATCAGTACCAGTAAGTTCGATTGTGGAAGTGAAGACGTGCTGTGGAAGGCGCGATCAACAAGCAAATAGTACTTGATAGAATTAAGGTGTGGGGACGGCGCGTGAACATTGTTGAATTGTAATTAACAAAAGGGAAGAACAGATGCAAAATCTGTATTAATTAAACTGAGTAGCGTTTATAGGCTTCTCACAGAGGGTTTTACCGACGAACAAAGCGAAGAATCGGGACTACTGGTGTCGATAGGGATGACACTGTAAGTCTTTGATTTTTACAAAGACGCGTAGAAACGGGCCTTGCGCCTGAAGTAAGAGAAATAGTAAGTGGATCCCTTCCTGGGAACACATGAAATGATCATCCGTGAAAGGTCCTGGGAAGGCTCCCATAATCAGTTTGACACCGGTCAAACGGACGAAAGAACAAAGTAAAAAGAATCTACGAAGTAGTAAATTCCAGTAGTATGTCGTGTGATTGCATCTCGCAATCACCCAGCCCTCAGGCTACAGGTTGTAAGTCTCTCTTGCCCTCTCCTGAAAACTCGGAGCAACTGGAAACTAATTCTGACGTTTGTCGTTGCTCCGGAATTGATATTCCCTAACTTTTAACCGACTTTTTTTGTTAATGCTGCAATAGAAACGGATAGCGATAATGATTCAAAAACATACGAAATAGACACCGCGAAATCGACTGAGGAATCTCAGAGTAGCAGCAACGATGACATACATCATCGAGGACAGCAAAACTTGTAAACGACCATGCTCCAGAAGAAGCGATTCTAACAATGATCCAAAAAAAACGGAGGAAACAGGATGTATATCATGATCGAGAAAACCTTGAAAATGGAAGCCGAAAATGTTCGTATTCGCAAACAATACGGACAAAGAATAGACGATCTGTTAGCTCAGATGTCTTAACTACAGAAAGCAAGTAAAGTTAATAATGCTATCCACGAAATCTTAAGCGAAACAGAAACAACAATGGACACAACAGAGGAAGATTGGACAACCCAAAAATAGAAAAGGAACAAAAACTGCAGAAATGAGTGTCGCAAAAAAGCAGACAAAGTTAATAACATAAAAAAAAGAAAAAGAACTGCATGAAAAGGCGAAACAATTACAAAAGAGAAAAGAAGTGGCAACACCCACGAACAACTTTATTCTGCATTCTTTTTTTCTTATTGTCCAAGTAGACATTTAGTTTTTGTCTCACGTCTTCATTTCTATGTATATCAAATTTTGTAACGCTTTTCGGTCTTCTGAGAAATCTCCATTTCGCTAGAGATTAATTTGTGAATTGATAAAAAAATGACAATCAAGACAATAAATTGTTATTGAAAAGCGACATAAGCGATCGACTAAATAAATAAGGAACGGGTTTTAGCGTAGCGTACATAAATTTCAAATTTCAAGCTACAAAATAAAATATATGAACGATGTAGTAACAACTTGTACTAGGGCGGATGTGAATGAGGTTGGAACATTGTATATGGATTGGATTATATAATGGCAAATGTTGATTTTTGATATGTAACAATAGATATGACTGGAGCAATGAGAAAATTCTCTCTAAAAGAATCGTTAAGTTTTTTAAGTTAACCACAGAACAACATTTGGCTTTATGGAGTCTCTTGAACCATAATATACAGGGTGTTTCAAAAAGGTATATCATAAATTAAATCACGCATTCCGGGACACAAATAAATTGATTGAATCCAACTTACCTTAGTACAAAAGTGTACACAAAAAAAGTTACAGCTCTTTGAAGTTACAAAATAAAAATTGTTTTTTTTGCCATTATCTCCTAAACTACTTCACATTTTATAATAAAAATGTTTACGTTACTTTCTTGTTCTGAAAGCATTTTTCATACAAAAGAAACAACAAAATCTATTGGGAAAATTTTAAGGGGGGTGTGCAGCCCTAATCCTCCCAAACTTTTAAGTACGTTCAAATCAAATGAATTTTGTGACATCATTAGTTTAACACATTATTTTTAGAATTTTTTTGCCCATCACTTTTTTCGATAGGACCAATCAGTTGAGATAAAACAGAGAATTGAAAAAGCCAGGTCAGCGTTCGTCAGAATGAGCAGAGCCACGACCTACCCTTAAAAACTAAAATCCGTTTATTGAGATACCACGTGTTTTACAGTGCTGCTCTATGGGGTTGAATCATGGGCACTAACCGAGGCATCCATGGGAAAACTCGAGGCGTTTGAGATGTGGTGTTATAGACAGATGCTGAGGATCTCCTGGATGGACCGAATAACAAACTTTGTGGTTCTACGTCGGATGGATAAAACATGTCAAATTAAATCTACAGTAAAACAACGCAAGCTAGAATATGTTGGACATATAATGCGAAACGATCATAGATATAACCTGCTGCAACTTATATTATAGGGAAAGGTCTACGGAAAGAGGGGACCAGGAAGAAGAAGAATATCTTGGCTCCAGAATTTACGAAAATGGTTTTCCTTGACCACTTCAGGACTATTTTGAGCTGCGGTCAATAAAGTTAGAATTGCCATGCTAGTTGCCAACATCCATAACGGATAGGCACCACAAGAAGAAGATCATTTTTTTCAAAAAACAGTTTTTATTAAGTTACGGCCCTTTTCATGAACCTTTAAAAAGTTACGTGCAACTAAATAAATGACTTTAATGAATAATTAACAAGTACAAAAAATGTCAAAAAATATTCACTTCTTCCAAATACTCTTGTAAATCGTTTACCGAGAACTGCAAATAATTATCACTATTTAAATTGTTGGGAAGAAATACTGGGCCCATTAGATTGATATCCACAATTGATGAACAAAAATTAACTTTGAAAGTCCTTTGGTGATGAGTCGTTTTTTTGGCGTGAAGATTTTTGTCGGCCCAAATATGCTTGTTATGATGGTTTTTTATTCCATTTCTACTGAAGGTAGTCTCGTCATTATCGTCATAAAATCATCAATCGTCCAGTTGAATGAAGGCTCATCTTTTTCTCCTTCCGTTTTATTGAAGAACTTGCTTATTTTTGTGCTACTGGAGAAAATTGTGGCACTACTGAGATAGTAGCTGCTGCTAGTCTTCGTTTACTGACTGAAATAGATAATATGTCTACAGCTTCTTCTATATCTTCTTCAGAAGTGACATTTTCTTTAAACTCATCTTTGTCTCCTGTGAATTCTTTCAAAAAATTACGAGATAATACCTCTTGATCGTCATCGGTATTACTTTCCGGGTCGTTTTCAACACCAACCGGAGGCAAAAGAGCCATTGTTTTATCAATTTTATTTTTTAGTCTGAAAAAAGATTAATGTCAAATAAGCCATATGGACGGTGTATACTATAAAATAAAATAGTTGTGATTCGATGCACTGAAAAAATATTTACAGTGCCTACACAAAAACTTTGTTTATACATAAACAGTATCATGTTTCAAAAATAAGTTCTAAAAAAATTAGCACTGTATAATGAAAAACAATAAACTGATATAAACACCTACCATTTGTTGGTTGGAACAACACGCTTGCTATGCATTTTTTCAAGACTGTATCCATACCGTCAGAACTAAATGTACGAAATTAAGAATTATCGGCTACATACGATAGTGTATACAGTGCCAAGCTTGGCACTATACAGTGCCCAAGAACTGGGCTTCAAATACTATTATAATTGTCAAACAAAAAATTTGAAATATATGTATATTGTAACATACGTTGCCAAATTAAGGTTTAAACTTTGCCACAACAGTAGTATTATTTTTGGTGCTAAAACTTATGTCAGTTGAGTTCAGTAGCTGACATCATCGCTAGACCAAACCGCAGTGGACTCAATGAATCTCCTTTAAATAGGCCCTGATTGATTGCAATTTTTTCAGTTTCGATATTGTTTTCACCACGTAGTTGGAGGTGAATTTTGTCCTCCAGTCTACAGTAAATGTTTTAAGAAAGGTCATATGTTAGCACCGATTTATATATTTGTAATATATTTTATAAGCATCATGCGCACTATAGAAATGCTTCTTGTAGTCGATGAAAGCATAAGAGATTCCTTTTATTTGCTATATATCTGGTTAGAATATGTTTGTCTTTGCATCCTAGTCGAACCCTTAGCGAATGCTTTCTGTTGAAGCTCTATGATATTGTATCAGAGAACAGTGTTGGTAGATATCGGGTTAACAGGATGTGATTTATTTATACAGATTGTAAGAGTAATTAGGGCAATATTTGTGATCTGTATTATTTTGATCCTTTGGTATTAAATAAGTTGTTCTCTGGGTTAGGAAAGATAGTATTTCCTGTGGATTAGAAATAGTGTGATTAATTAATGCTGATAAGTTCTCATGAATACTTCCAAAATTCTTCTTAAAAAAAATTACTTTTATTGTATTTACGGTTTTATTTTTTAACAAACTCTTAAATTTTTTGACGTGTATATACATACAACCAAACTTATATGGAATCACCCAGCATTTCTTACTAATAATAAGAAATGTATGACAACTTTTTTGCAGATAAGAGATAAAGGTTTTGTTGGAAATACGATTCATAATTGATAAAATTTGATCAAGTGCACATTGAAAAATTTTATTATTTGTGTCAAGTTGTAAAACCGAGACGTCAGAGTAAAGTTAAGTTTGTGTTCAAAAAAGGTAATATGCCCTATGTAAGTTTGTCAGATGTTCAGAGGGGAAGAATTGTTGCTCTTGTTGAGCAGGAAATGTCACAAAGGCAAATTTCAGCTACACTACACGTCTTGCAGAGCATTGTTTCAAAAACATATGCAAGATTTGTAGAATTGGGTACACTCAAGAACAGGCCTAGAGAAAATCGTCGTAGTGATCGACTACTGATCGACAAGACCGGATTTTAAGTCAAATATCTATAAGAAATCCAACCTCTTCTTATCCGAGCTCCAAAGGCAACTTTTGCAGACTACAGGTATTGACATTTTAGCTGAAACAATACCAAAGAGACTTCGTTCCCCAAATTTATTTAGCAGGAGGCAGTTGAGGATTCCTGAGTTATCCAGACAGAACAAAATTGATCGGCTAAATTTGTGTCTGGAACACCAGAACTGGACAAATGAAGATTTGCAAAATGTCCTTTTTTCATATGAAACCCGAATTGGCCTGAGATCAGATGACCGTCGAATTCGAGTTTTAAGAGGTCGATGCAGACAAACTAGACTGCAAACTGCCAGATCAGTTCCAAAATATAAAGAAGGAACTGTAATATTTTGAGAAGGTATTATGATGGGAGAGAAAACACCTTTGCGTCCCTTACGGCAAAGTTTAACGGGTCGTCGGTATGTCGATTTGGTACTAGAACCCATAGTTGGGCTGTGGCGAGGTGCAGTGGGAAATATTTTCATTTCCGTGCACGATAATGCCCCTCCACATACCAGCAGAGTTACCACAGATTTTCTGGAAACTGAAGATGTCACTGTTCTGAGCTGGCCTGCCTGCTCACCTGATATTAATCCCATTGAGCATGTGTGGAACCTCATTCTAGGTAAAGCATTAGGTCCAGACCAAATCCCTATAGAAATCTTAAAATGCATGAATGATGAAACCTTAGACAATATAGTAGACTTATTTAACTCAGTATACAAAACAGGACACATACCGAAACAATGGTTACTCTCCACCATTGTGTGCTATCCCTAAAAATACACAAACGCTAATATTGCAGTGAATACAGAACAATATCACTAATAAGTCACATTCTCAAATTATTCCTGAAAAATAATACATGGTCGTATAAATAAAAAACTGGAAGAAGGAATAGATGATAGTCAGTTTGGGTTCAGAAACGGACTAGGAACCAGAGAAGCGTTATTTGCTTTTAATGTGTTAGCTCAAAGATGCATGGATATGAATGTTGATGTGCATGTTTGTTACGTTGATTTTGAAAAAGCATTTGACAAAGTAAGACATGAAAAATTAGTCCAAATTCTAAAGACAAAAAACATAGACCATAGAGACTTACGAATAATAACAAACCTCTACTGGAATCAAAGAGCACAAATCGTAATAGATAACGAACCCAGTCCAGAAATTGAAATCAGGAGAGCAATTAGATTTAATGTATATAGTGAAGCCATTTTTGAAGAAGCATTACTATCTCAAAGTGAAGGAATAATAATTAACGGAAGATCTATTAACAACATAAGATATGCAAATGACACCGTGATTATGACAAGCTCTGCTGAACAACTCCAATTACTGCTAAACAAAACAAACAGTTTCTGTGAAAAATATGGACTAAAAATGAATATAAAAAGATCAAATACATGATAATATCAAAGAAAACAAATATACCAACAAACATACATTTGGGAAATGTACCGATAGAAAGGGTTGATAAATACAAATACCTAGGAACCTGGATTTCAGACAATAATGATCAAACAACCGAAATAAGAGCTAGGATAGAAATAGCAAGAAATGCGTTTGTAAAAATGAAAACAATTCTCTGCAACAAAGATCTTAGATTAGAACTGAGAGTAAGAGCACTGAGATGCTACGTGTTTTCGATACTGCAATATGGGCTTGAAAGCAGGACATTGAAAAAAGAACACATAAATAAGTTACAGTCCTTTGAAATGTGGTGTTACAGGAGGATGCTTAGAATAGCATGGACACAGAAGAAAACTAACACGGAAGTATTGCGAGAAATGGGCAAAGAATGCGAAATAATAAACACAATAAAAATAAGAAAGTTACAATATCTGGAACACGTAATGAGGGGACAGCGATATGAACTGCTAAGGCTGATAATACAGGGAAAGATATGAGGACGAAGGAGTATAGGAAGAAGAAGAGTATCATGGTTGAAGAATTTAAGGGACTGGTTTAAATGCAGTTCTATAGAACTCTTCAGAGCAGCAGTAGATAAAGTAAAAATAGTGATGATGATATCCAAGCTCCGATTGGAACGCACTAAATAAAAAACCTCATTCAAAAAGGATAGAGCTCGAGGTAATCCAGTTGCGGATCAGCTTGTTCAAGCCGATCTAGAAGATTGGACAAACTTACCTCAAGAACAAGTTGACGATTTGATTAGAAGCATTTCCCGTCGTTGGATTGAAGCTTGTATTAGAGCTAGAGGTGGCAACACTGACTACTAAAATGAACAAGATTGTATCTTTCTTTAGTCAACCACTGCAATATTTTCATTTGTTCGTGTTTTTTGCGTTTTTGTTAATTTCAAGCATTTGTAACATTTTTGATTGTTTTTTTTTGATAGTAATTAAAGTGGTTTAGTATAAATGAGTCATTTTCCATTAAAAAAATAGAATACTTACAAATCGGAATACTGGGTGATTCCATATAAGTTTGGTTGTATGTATTTAATGTATCTACCTATTATCTGATGAATTAAAAATATATTATTCAAACACCATACCATGTAGTATTCGTACTTCACTGTCTCTTTCTATGGATTTCCTACAATTTAGTAGATTTCTAGAGCAAAAGATCAAGTTCAAGTTCATCAAATAAGTACCGTAAGCTATCAACGCCGACGGTTCGTTTCTTTAATTTGAAAAGAATAATAAAGGTTTTAATGCCTATAGTTGTACATAACAAATTATAACCGCTAATAAAATTTAACTTTTGTAATTAAACAAAATATGAAGTATAGTGTTTGTGTGTTAATATTTATAGATATATATGGCTCTTATTTTTTACACGGTAAGTTTTGTTTATTTCCTCATTTATAGATTTGTTGATACTTAAAACCGTTTTTCACTTGAACGCATACATAAAGCTCAAGTATTTTTCACTTTCATTATTTTTCTAATTGATAGACTGTCTGTTTATTCTGCTATTGTTGATTGGCGTCTATCACCCTAGAAGAACACTTCTATATATTCCTTCCATGTTCTATTTTAGCTTCATCTTTATGTCCTCTATTATTTGTCCGTTGTTGCATACTACAGGTATTTACTACTACAGGTCTTTTTCTGTCCCTTTTTCTCCAACTGCTGGTGATTTCTTTAAACTTTCAATATATGTATGTCAAAAGAGTCGTGTAATTTCTGTAATCTTTCTATTTCACAGCGATTCTCATTTAACAGAGTTTACGGCTCTTGATTTATTTTCTTGTATTGTGTATCTCAATGTACTTATTATATCTCTTATTTTTCTATATTTTAAAATAATTTTTTTACACCACTAACTTGAGTATTTCATTGGTTTTACATTTCTTTTTCTTACTCTGTACGTACCTCTTTCTCTCTTCTCATCCTTCTCTTACATCTTTTACTTTTCCGGTGTATATTTGGAATTGTAAAACATATCCTGACTGATCAGCACGTACCCATACCTTGTATCCCTTTTTATGGGCTTGATTGGCATATATTGACGATAAACTCCTTCGTCCCTTGAACCTTATCATCGATTCGTCTATTGATTGTTGCCTGCTGGGATAAAATGAGCTTTTATAAGTAGTTCCTTTAGCAATGGTCGCATTTTGTATAGTTTTTTCTAAGTGCCATTACCTTTCTTAGGTTGTCATCCAAATCTGTTACGCGACATACATGAAGAAATAAATTATTCCCTGATATCCCAGAAATCTCTATAACTAGGCAACTTTTTGACACTTAAAAGGTTTATTCCAAAAAACACTTTACTTCTTCAACTGTTCTGGGAGTGTTGTTTTTGTTATTTTCTTGAATTACACAAAAATTAGTTTGGGAAACAACTGTATTCATCTGGTTCTCACTAAACAAATGAACGAAGAAGTCAAAGGGAGTCTATAAAGTATCAGAAACATTTGGTCTAACGTTTTCTGAGAAAGGGCGGAGTTGAAGGACATTATTTGGGTCGGTGGTCCATTTCAACTCATCAAGAATAACAACTGTCTGAAATATCAATTTGTTCACCTAAAACAGCTGACTCAAAGTCATGTCGATATCTTTATCCTTGTTCTCATCAAAATCGGATACGTCAGATCCATCCGATGGTATATCTGTTGGTAAAGCGTAAGCGTTATTGCTTGTTATTTTACTCAAATCAAGGCGTCTTTTCATTTTGGAACTCTGTAACAAAACATCTTCTTCTTTGAGTACCGTGCCCAAGTTTTAGGCGATGATTGCCGATATCGTTCTCGATCTTACGCGGCATGTAATAATTCATCTGCTGATAAGCCAGTCCATTGACGAAGGTTTCGGAGCCATGAGTATTTCTTTCTGCCAATTCCTCTCCTTCCGTCGATCTTTCCGTTGAGTATCAACTGCATTATCCTGTATCTGCTTCCTCTCATTATATGCCCCAGATATTCGAGTTTTCTCTTTTTTATCATCTTTATTAAGTCACCTTCACCTTGACCTACTCTGTTCAAGACTTCTCTGTTTGAAATGTGTTGAACCCATGATATTCTGAGCATTCTACGATATAATCACATCTCGAAGTCTTGTAATTTGTTCATCATGTTAATCTTCATAATCCAGGTTTCACATCCATACAGTAATACAGGATACACATAACATTTTAGGAACTTAATTCTCAGCTGTAAGTTCAGCTGAGAATTGCTCAGAATAGATCTAAGTTTTATAAATGCTTCTCTTGCAATTTCTATACGAGTTTTAATTTCTTCATCCGGATTTAGTGTCTCGTTTATCCAACATCCTAGATATTTAAAATTGTTAACTTTTGTTATCGGTTCATTATTGACAATTAGTTGTATAGCGCCGAGGTCTTGTTTACTAACCACACGTAACTTTGTCTTTGTTGTATTTATGCTTAGTCCGTTATTAGAGCATTCTCTAGTGACTCGATCTATAAGGAATTGAAGATCGTCGATACTTTCAGCCATGATTGCGGTGTCATCTGCATATATGATGTTATTGATAGTTTCTCCCCGATTTGAACTCCACATTGCCCTTCCAAGGCTTTGTTAAAAATTATTTCTGAGTAAACGTTAAACAAAGTTGGGGACAACACACAACCTTGTCTAACACCTCCTTGAATACAAATTTTGTATGTTTCTTTGCCGTCTACCAGAATAGACAACAAAACATACCTATTAGTTATTGATCGGCCTAGTGGCACCTATTGGAACCACCAATCAAAATATCAAAATTCACTTAGTTATCTACGTAGATCATAAAGACTCAATACGGTAACACATAAATACGTCTATTTATCAACAAATTAACATAATACATACCTTTTATGAAATAACAAATAAAACAATAAATAACCTCACTGTCATTCACTTCTGAACTCGCCAAATGTATTATGTACCCTATGCATAACTGCTCAGTCTATGGGTCACAGCGTACGGTTACTCGTGCAGTAGAAAAACATTTGTTTAAAGGTGGTTCCACCGTGGAGCCACTAAGCCGCAAAGGGTTAACATAATTTTTCACCAAAGCCTGTTTTTTATTTCGACTAGTTTTCAAGTTTTATCAAAAAAGAATAAGAGGGGCCTAAAGGAAAACGAGGGGGATATTTCCAACATTCCTGAGAGCACCAAAACCCTCGTGGTGACCTGTCTTGATTTGTTACAGGATTTAAGCGTGGGTTGCTGAATCGTTTTATTACTCTTGTGGGGGTGAAATTATACACTTACACCTTTTTATCTTCGCTTTATTTGTACTTGCACAATACTTTACATATATACACTTTGCAACACTAACTGATAATGGTGAGATAGGGAGAGAGGAGAGAGAGAGACGAGGAGAGAGAATAACTTCTTTAGCGACTTCTTGACTTGAACTACTTAATTCGACTGAATTTATGCTTATATGTAATATGTGACTAGCTTGGGCAAAGGGACAAAGGGTGAGCGGGTGTATGGGAGGCGACCAATACGCCGACGATGTCTGGCTCTTTCCACTAATAAGGGCTAACATGTGATATTCAGGAACAGAGGCGGCGTTAGGTTAAATTGGAACAGTTAAAGAATTAGTTGGTTTTCCAACAGGGCCATCACAGAAACTTTTAATTATTTATTTTCTTTCTAAGTTATATAGATAGACAATTGTGTTGGGAAATCTTTAAAGTAATAATTCCTGCAAATCAATTTGTATAAAACGGTTAATACTCATAAAAGACATTTTTTTATTTTAATATTTGTTCGTGATAGTTAATATTAATAATGACGTTTCAGGTGTTTATGGTGGAATTTGGAATGCATGGGATCTAAGTTATTGGAGATGTTTGCTGAAGAAACACTATGAATGTCCAGATAATAACATTAGATACTACTTGTATACTCCGTAAGTAGATGTCTTATTCCTCGTGAAAATTAATTCAAGTTTAGATAAGTAGATCAATTAATCCTAAAGGAATAAGAGAAAACAACTGCTGTCTTGCAGTACAATTCAATTCTTTTGGTATATTTTTACCAAAACTAGTACTTTTATAGTACTGTATAGTACTATAAAGTTTTGTAGTACTTTAAAGCTAACACTATTTTAAAGTCATTATACAAGTTATAAACAAAATCACGATGCATTCGTCAGAGTGACCAACAAAAGTAAAAACTTTTATTAGACTTAGACCAGAGAAATAAGAATTGATGAATATTGCCATTGTAACTATTATCTAACAATTATAGTAACTGTTAATAATATTATTTTTAGAGACAGTGGAGAAAAGAGGATTACTATAGATATACGAAATCCACACTCCCTCAACTATTCAGGTTACGATTATAACAAAAATAATGTAATTATTATTCACGGATTTAATGGTACAGAAAGCAGATCTCCAATAACGATATTGAGAAATGGTAAATTCATATTTAAAGTAGTCTATAAATTGTATAATTGGAAGATAAAATAAAACTTTTATTTGTTCTAGCTTTATGAAATTATACAGGTTTTTGATAACTGATGACCAAACTTGAAGACGTGCAAAGCTGACTTTGCCTTGCTTTTTTTTAAAAATCGTGAACAGTGAAAAATTCATGTTTTGCCTATAAAACGTTTCTTTAACATGTAAGAGCAAAATGATTCAAATGAAAGTTATAGATCTTAAAAGCTTCTTTAATTTTCGAGTGTCTAAATTAAAATACTTAAACCGAGATGATTGCAAAAAAAAAACATATTTTTGCAGTAATTTATAAATTTTAATAACTTTGTTTCTGGCATAATGACATGTAATATAACTACTTGTTATTATGGCAATTAATGAGTTATTGAAGTGTGATAAATCTCAGCTAGATCAACCAAATAGTTTGTAAGTTATTCAATTGATTATCCAGAGAGCTCTTTCTATTACTTGACAGTGATACGTCCTATCAGGGGAAAATGAATCAATCCCTGCTCTCCGCAGATTCCAAGGGTTTCCTGGCCCGGAAACTAGTACCTTGTCCAAAGTTACGAATGAAGTCCACAACGGCAGCCACAGCGGAGAAAAACAAAACTTCGGTACGGTGCGGATGGTGTAATTGGCGACCCTCGATTTTAGGGTTGATATAGAATCAAGTCAAATACTGGCCAACGGTTTCGAGGGGAGGAGCTGGTAGATATAAGGACACTCTTTTGTCCTGAGATAAAGAAATCTATCTCGAAGGCGGATGAACCAAGGAATGGTCAACGGCATAAGAACGCAGAAAAACAACGGGAAACAGCTGCATAATCAAATAAGAAGGAAAATAAGAGAAGCTAAAGACACTTATTTCACTGAAAAATGCCAAGAAATAGAAGAGTTACAAAACAAGTATGAATCAATCTCCATAAGAAAGTTAAATAATTAGCTGGGGTAGCAAAACAAAAAAACCTCAAGCATACTATTGGACAAACAAGGAATTAAGATAATCAGAGTAACGACAAGGGACTCGAAATAACAAAGTCAAAAGTTATGCATGCAGTAAAGTCCATGAAAAATAATAAAGCTGCTGATCCAGATGAAATACCAAGTGAATTGCTAAAACTGGTCAATGAAAAAAACATCAGTTTTTTAGTCCAACTACTGAACACAATTTATTCCACAGAAATCATGTGAAATGCTGACATCAACATTTATTTGTCTACCAAATAAAGTAAATGCCAAAGAATGTAGTAATTATCGAACGATCAGTCTAATGTCGCATACCTAAAAAACCATGCTAAAAATCAGCCATAATAGAATAAGCGCTAAGCTGGAGATGGATATTAGTTATTCCTAGTTTGGATTTCGGAATGAAGAGGGCACAAGATAGGCACTATTTTCTTTTAACGTGCTGATACAAAGATGTCAGCACAAAGATGTATTAATAATATTTATTATATTTATTAATATAATTAATATATTATATTAAAACAATTTAATAAACATTTTATCAAAATTGATATTAAAAAAACCGTTTAAAAAGCGACTTTTTGTTTATAAATATTTATAACTTTGATTTAGCCATCAGAAGATCAAGATCATTAGAACTTTCAAAAACCTGTAAAGATTTTTTTAGCTTTTTCCATTACTGCCTTTTACATTTTTCTTTGCTTTACTTTTTCCATTACTTTTACATTATACAAACCTTTTTTGTATTTCCCCTGATATTGAACTCCAGAGCATAATCGCCCTTCCTAATGTGTTTTAGCTTACCTTTCAAGAAAAGATTACAATATTTTTACAATCGATTGGTCAACAATAACACATTTCCCTTGCTATATATCAGCTCTATCAAACACTCGATTAGTAGGTCAGTGCGGAGCTAAACTTTACGCTTTTATTATGGCCAATGGAGGATCAGCGACAGCAACTACGTGCGTTGGTCATTCTCTAGGAGCGCATATTTGTGGAATGATGAGTAATCATTTAGATAGGAGACAGCATAAAGTAGTAGGTAAGTATAGTTGAGTATACCTATTATATGAGGCAATACTACAAAGTAGTTCGACATCCAAAAAAGGCCAAAATATTAACTATCGTTTGAAGAAAACTCGTTGGATGATAGAACTACTTCAATCACTATTAGTCACATTGATAATTAAAGGTTCAACGGAAACATCCACTCTAGTAGCTAGATCCTGCATTCTGTTTTCTATAGCAGCTACTTTCTAGCTGTACTAGATTGTGCATGTTGTTCTGTAATCTTAGTTTCTATAATCATTATATTGTAGGTTTGGATCCCGCAAGACCATTGATTGATCGTTATGCTCGAAGAGAATTTCGTTTGTCCAAAGAAGACGCAGATCACGTTCAAGTTATTCATACCAATGCTGGATTTTTAGGAGAAACTAATCAAGTGGGTCATATTGATTTTTGTGTTAATGGAGGAAGATTTCAACCTAGTTGCTACGGTCACAGATTAAGTAAGTATAGTATTAAAATGAACGTCGAAATGGATGTAAACATCTATGAGATTGCGCAGACATGACATTCATCGCCTTCCAACGCTACGCGTGGCTACACTTTCCAAAAGTAAATACAATTGACAGTTTACATGGTACCAACCTTAACTTACTGTAAATGACATATAGCCCTAATATTTAGATTTTGTTTAGTTGATATCAATATTTCAACATATTACAATTCAATACAAGATATGTATGTACTTTTTTATTTATCTTTTCTAGTGAGGGCTAGATGCAGTCATTTTCAAAGTGCCTGCTATTTTGCTCAAACTGTAAGGTATGGAAACTCAATCATGGGTCGACCGTGTAAACCAGGTTGTCCTAAAACTACTTCAAATTGGGGAGTTATGCCAGGAAGACCAATTCCAATGGGCGAAGACACACCGTTTGGGTAATTATAAGATTTTATTACTAATATAAAATAAACACACTGCACATAAAAATATATAAAAAAAATAAATAAAAATATATATAAAATATATAAAAATTTAAAAAATCAATAGTATATGTAGAGCATATTTTTCAGATCATCGCAAAACATTTCGTAATTTTACGTTTTTCTAAGACTAATTTTAACTGAATATGTAAAATTTTTACGTTTTAATTTATCGAACTTTAATAAACATCCAGTCTTTCCCGGTGAAGAGGTTTGGTGGTAATAGAAATAGAACTACAGTCTACTGGTAAATCCTACACTGTGGTCTTTTTGAATATATGTACTGCTGTACGTGATTTCCTTTTAATAAGACATTAGCAATTATATGGATTTTAAGGTTAGGTGGGTTTTCCTGCTTCTGGATTAAAAGGGATGGTGTGTAGGAGTTGATAGGGTTAGAGGTATTTTGTTTCGATTAGTAAATACAATAATTAATGTATGTGATTTTATTTTGATATGATACTTGCAGATTCCAGGGTTAAGTGGGTTTGCCTACTTGTAGACTGAAAGGTATGGTATCTAGGGGTTGGTTAGATTTGGGTTGTGTAGGTTTGAGATTGTTAAATTTAGGATTATTCGATATGTGTTGTAAGGTTTGATCTTGTTGAAATAAGGTTTTTATTAGTTTGGGATTTCTGATATAGAAAAAAGAAGATATCTGACTAAACTCAACGTCATTTAAAATATTGAGACATATTTAAGATGCTTATAACAGTTTCTGAGAGAAAAATTACATTACGATGTTACATAACCTCAAAACCGGCCAACAACAGCTATTTTTGCACTTTTATTTAGGATATCTCAGAAAGCAGAGCCAATTTGGCAATTTGGAGCTCAGATTCACATTTAGCTTACAAAAATCTTAAAAGTATATTCTGATCTATGAGTTTGAATATTAGTCAAATTTTGTCAAAGCCTTAACTACTAACGTGCAACAAAGAATTGTTTTTAACAATATCAAGTTTTTGGAATAATCACATTAAGGTAGAAACCTTAAAATAATCCTAATTTGAGCATTTTTGTCTAGTAGAGGTCGCGTTTTTCACAGCGATATAGAATACGTACATATTGTATACAATATATTTTTGAACCTTTTATTTGATAACTTTATATTGTTCTGAAGCTATTTATTGTGACATTTTAAAGTAATTACTATTTTAATGGGAATAAGCCACAATTGAAGGTTAAAGTACGTTTATTGACGTTTGAATTTCCGATTCGGAAATCATTGATTTCCTAAGTGGAAATTGAAACGTCAATAAACTTACTTTAATCTTTAATTGTGGCTTATTCCCATTAAAATATTAATTATTTGATAACTTTTAGAATTATATTAATTCATAGATATAACGAACGAATGTGATTTTCAGGATTCGTGGCAGTTACTGCGTCCAAACAAATACGTTTAAAGATTGTCCTTACTTCCAATAGACGTTTATACACCAGGAATAAGTTTGATTAAAAAAGATGTTTCAGTGAAGAAAAATCTCCGATGTGCTATGTAATCGGAGGGAAAGGTAAAGATTGTATTTTTTATGAAAAATACATATTGTAAATATACATAATACAAAAAAAAACGATGTTTTGTCATTTTATCCTATGATTTTGCAACATTTGCTATTATTTTTCGATTATGAAGACGTGGTTTCGATTACCACCCTGTAGACCGTATACCTGGAGGTGGCAGCAAGAAAATAAACACAATTGCATTAGAACTCAGATCGACTTTATACTAACCAATCTCCTAAGATTTAGAAATTTCATTAAAAAACGTTAAAACTTATCCTGAAACAGATGGACCTATCAGACCATAAACCCCTTGTCCCAAAAATGCAACTGAGGGTAAAAAGATAATAAAATCCAAAAGATCTGAGGTGAATACTCAGTTGCTCAAGATAAACGAAATACGTGCTGAGGCTTCAACTTGTATAATCTATCAAGAAATGAGAAGATTAATATTAGAAATAAAAAACATTCAGATAGTGAACATTATGTGGAGCAAAATGAAATATTTGTTATAAAGAGAGAACGAAACTCTACAAAAGAAAGAAGAAAATCGGAAACCTAGGATGATCTAAAATGTTCTAAAACCAAATACAATCAAAAAAATTGAAATTTTTGTGTCTTTTTTCCCAGATCATTTTCCAAAATGATTTAAATATCTGAAGTCTGTCTTGTTTCGTCAAGGGCAGACATTTTATAGCACCTGTCTCTTTTTTGCATTGGCATCTCGGTTTCATAGCACGAGATTCCCTTGGTTACTCATAGTTCCATTTTCCTTATTTTTTTCTCTTGCCTAAATAACCTTTTTCTGTTTTCCGTAATCGTCTTTTTTTTAGCAAACCAAGTTGATTCCTGCACTTGAAAACATTTTTTTCTTTTCTTACTCTTTGCTGGGTATTCAATGATGCTAAACTGTCAGAGTAATCGACAATCTTATAGCTTCTGCTGGTGTCACTGTAAGAGATATCAGAAACAGGGATTTCAACACTGTGTTGCAGCTGGACATTGCTATCATCAATATAATTTCAGATATTATAAGAGGTGCTACAAATTTGGTTATCATCGTGAGTTTTTGGTTTAATGAGCAATGGCTGTAATTCATAATAAAGCGTACCCTGATTCTCACCTAGATTATTGGATGTATTTAGATCAGGAAAAAGAGGTTTTTCAGCACCAGATAACATATCAATAATCTCAAGTTGAACATTCTCAACTGTTACTAAACTGTTGTTTTTTATCTTGGACTCAATTATTAATGATGGCAGCTCTTGGTTCACAATTTCTAATTGATCATTCAAATTAATTTTTCTGCTTTGATTTTTCACGCTCTGATAATATATCAAACATTTTTTGAATTCGCCGCATCTGTAATTAAAAATAAACAGGTATTATACAAGGGAACGGAGTAATAAGGCTTACCTTATAAAAGTTGGGTTAAAAAATTGATGCTTGAAATTAAGGGATCATGTAGTACAGTTTAAACACTATATTTGATTGACGTTTGTCTGCAAAACTTTAGCTCTAAAAATCAACAAATTAAGCGTAATTGACATGCTTTCTTTATATCTAAATATATAATATTTAATTAACCTTTTTAACAACACTTTTGGGTGTGTTAAAAATAGTACTTTATAATAAGAAGGAAAAGACAGTTAAGATTTAATTTCACGTACAGCTTATACGTATTTAGGCCTAATAGGCCTCGTCAGAACGGCAATTCATTGTCGCTCTGAACGTGAAAATAAATCTCTTCTGTCTTAAGAAGCAACTCTAACATGGCTTCGTATAGACGCAAATAGCGACATCTGATATTAAAATCCGTAAACTAATGTTCGAAACCAAATTCTTTATAATAATTTTCAACTATATCCCTTAATATAGCTAATAACCCAACTTTTAGATCTTACAAAGCAATTTACAATATACCCGAGAGGTTTTAAGAGAATTAATTTCAATCCACAATATTATACTATTAAAATTTGTTAATATAAAAATAACTTACCTTGTATTACTTCACCAAGTGTAGCTTTCAAAAATAATGTAACGATAAGACTACCAACGAGAATTGAAATATGTACTATTGTAAAAATATACCTCAATCAACCATGGGAGCTTATCGTATATGCCTTGCCTAGCTCAGTATTTCAAGTGTGAGTTCGTCTTGTCTTAAACTAGTTTTAAATTTTAACTAATCATATTTATTAAAAAAATAAATAAAAAAACAATCAACCCTGCCAATGCTTAACAATGAATTAGTGAGGATGATACTTATGACATCGATGACTTCAATGGGCTGCTTGTGTGGCCTCCCAATTAGATGTCATGTCCTCCGGAGAGCTGTAGTTGTAACATGTAGGTGTAGCGTCCCAATTAAGCGATTAAGGCAGTTTTATCGGTGCACCAAAACCTAGGGACAGTGTTTTCTCTGTTATTTACCGACAAAATGTCTCGACGTTTGGACACGGTATTCGAAATTATGTTGCCTTGAAAATGATGGTTTTACTTTTTTTATTTTTTGAAACTTCTGTTGAAAAATTGGATTATACTGTTTACTGTTCTATTATAACCAAACTTTTTACGCCCATCACTTGAAAGAGTTTGTTTTCTGTAATCGTTGATTTTTTTTTCACCTTTCTGTGTCCAGTAATAATCAAGAAAAGCGTGTTTCAACTTCGAAGAATTGCTAAAAATACTGAAATCTAATAGTGAAACGTGTTACTCATCATTGTCGCTTAGTTTTATCGTTATCGCCTTCGTGAGGTCAAATCTCATGAACGTACGGTCAGTTAGTTCGTGTTAAAAGTAATTTATGAATTTATGAATTAAGAATAATGCATTTGTTGTCATTAAACTACCCGTCGGCCGGCGCCACTGAGTAAAGGTGGTCTGGCGTAAGCAGTGTAGAAAAGTAAGTGATACGCCCATTTCAAAACGCAGTATGCTTTAACTGCTAAAACAGCCTTAATAAATTGTTATAATATAGCCAATAAATCCTGAATTAATTATCACTGGACATTCTTGGAACCTGGAAATTAATGTAAGGTACGATGAAAAAAATAAAACTGATAAAGTAACGTATTTATTTTAAATTATTGCAGGTAAAACAGTTTTGAGTTTTTTGAGTCTGGTCTTTGAACAAAAACGTCGCATAATTCACAATCACAGACGTAAAAATTATTCGATGTAAAATATGTATAGAATATATATTATAACAAATATATTGAACAAAAAAAAATAATAAAAAAACTAATAATGACTACGCAGCACTCAATATTTGGTTAATTGCTTTTGATCTTTTTGTTGGCTGTGAACGAACAGGCTATTTTGTACAATGCAGGAAAGCGTTCTATCAAAAAATATATTATTACCAGGTACAATACGATAGCGATAGTCAAAACGAGGTCGAATATAGCTGGTCTTAACGCTGAAACAAAAGTATTTAGTTAATATTTTTGATACATAGATGAACGCTGCAGAAATATTCTGCATCTTATAGTCCCAATACATCTACAATCAAATATAAACAATATAGTAGAGCGTTACGATGTTGTTTCGAAGTGAAATCTTGTAAAAATTGTGTGTGTCTCGGTTGTACACACTTGTGATATTTGATCGGCCTAGGGGTACGGAATAATTTTCGCAAATAAAAAACATGAATCTCGCATTTACTTTTTTCTATAATTAAAAAATTTCGCATTTATTTCGCATTTATTTTTAATAAAAACGTAAAACAACAAAAAACGTTAATTAAAAGCTAATCTCATTGTAATTTCGACATTCGACTCTTTAAGAGCTGTTCTTCGATCTGTCACTACAATATTATATTTGCTGAAAAATCTTTCTGCGTCTACGCTGTTCGTTAGACTCCAGATGCTCTGTAACGCTGGTTTAGAAAATGACAGAAAACTGCATTGTGCAGCAAGCAAAATATGCTTCACATTGGGATCTTCGTTCCTTCGTATCGATTGAAGGATTAATCTATGAAAGTGAGTATATCCATCTATGTACTCCAATTGTGTCATTGTTCTAAAAAAAGGAATTTTAGAAAAACTTTCTGAGGGTACACTCGGGTTCACAGTAAAATTTGCAGCTGTACATGGGTTAAGTAACTGTTCAATGTGTAAGAGAGCCTCGTTTGTGTATTTTAAAGTCATATGGAGAGTTAATTTATTAAATGCTTTGTCGTTTGCTTTCATAAGCATTTCCTTAGTGTAGCGTCAATTTTTTCGTTTTCAGTGAGCAATCGAGATGTTTTTACATCAAAATAACCTTGGCGATGGGTGTTCAAGTGATGATTTTAAGTCCTCTAATTTGTTACATAAAAGATGGGCGAATGGATAACTGGCTCCTTCCAAATCGTCTAAAACCGAATTAAAAAATTCTACAGTTTTTCAACAAATACAGACATCCAAGTGGAAATTTTCCTCACGAACCGTTAGATGTAGGAAAATTCTGAATATTATCGCTGAAAATGAAATTGATAATTTCATTAATTTTGGACAAAACTCGGTGGTGAAGGTCATTTGAATTTCTAGTTTACGTCTGAAAGCTTCTTCGGCGTAATTGTCTTCGAGAAATTTAATACTGGAATTTTTCACAGACAAGGCAAGATAAGAAGTCCTGTTACGGCATATTTTTGAAGGTACCTGGCTAAAAACCAACCCTCCTTCAGCAAATTCATTTTGTTTCAAGTCATCGATGTAACAACATGTAGTATTAATTATATTTGTAATATTTTTTATTTTCATTATTACAATAAAGTTTCTTTATACAGTGCGTTAAGTTTTTGGTTAGGTATTGCACACTATACGGAGCGCTAAAAATCGGCAACGTTGCAAATGTTCGTTCTCCGACCCGAGACTATATCAGTATCTACACCGACAGAAAATCATTTATTTTAGTTTAGTAACTCACAACAACGTTTGGGATGTACTTTTCTGTCGTCCGATCTCATGTTTCATTACGTAAAGCCGATTTTAATAGTAGGAAATTCGATAAAAATGCACTGACCTAATCGGTGCATTGTTATCGATTTTTTATTAATGTGAAAATTTTTTTGTGGTTGAATTAAAAATAAAAGCGTATTTCTTTAAAAAGATAAAATAAAAAATATACTCTTATTGAAAATTAAAATATTATTCCTAATAAATAAAAAATAATTCTTTATGACATACAGAAATGGTTCAAATAGTTAACCTTCTATGGCTGAACAGTACCCCAATGTGTCATAAAAACTTCTGCGAACAGATGAAAGAGTTTTGCTGTAACAGAATTGGAGATTTCTCTTATTCGATTTTTTAATTCATCCAAATTTTGGCCTCTAGCCTCAGGATGAGCGTAGATAATGCTTTTTAAATGTCCCCAAAAAAAGAAGTCCATGGGTGTAAGGCCTGGAGATCGCGCAGGCCATTCAATATCGCCTGTTCCACTGATAACTCGATTCGGGAAAGTATTATTTAAATACTCCCTAATAATTCGAGCGTTGTGAACTGAACAGCCGTCTTGATGAAACCAAACATTCTCCAGATTTACATCAGAAAGATTGAGAATAGCGGGAAGAACATGATTCTGTAACAAATCAAGGTATACTCTACTATTCAAGTTCCCCTCAATAAAAAATGGACCTATTATGTGGTCTCCTACAATGCCAGTCCAGACGTTAACTTTTTGAGGACGTTGAGTTCGGTAAATAACACTTCTGTGCTGGTTTTCCCGCGCCCAATACCTCGTAATCGAAGGATTGTGTCTCCCTACAAACGAAACAGAAGATTCATCAGTGAATAAAATGTTTTTAATAAAATTTGGTTCACTATTAGCCTTCGTTATTAGAGTTTCACAAAACTCCATTCTTCGAAAGTAATCGTCTGGGTAAAGCTGCTGCGTTTTCGAATATTTAAAATTCTTGTAACCGTGCTTTTTCCATACTTTCGTTACAGTAACATTGCTAACATCTAACTTTCTAGCAACGCTTCTACTTGAACGTGTTGAATCTACCTCGATTGTTGCACAAATTTGTGTATCCCGGTATTTTCTTTCCTCAACTTTTTCTGTAACACTTCTTGAGCGTGACATTTTCTGCAATTTTTGAGGCAATAACAACTCTCAAAATTTTTAACAATATTATAAATTGACTGTACACAAGGAATTGGTCTTCCCTCAAAAAACACAGAAAATAAATCTACACGCTGTTGCGCAGAATTGTCACAATAAACCAATTTTAATTATTTGAACTTTTTCCGCGGCCATATAAACAGACATGTTTACAAAAATAAATTAAAACTCTACGCTGTTATACCTTTAAAACAACCACGGTATAATGAATGACAATACGACAAATTTGCCGACGGGCGACGAGCAACGACGAGTCAACGAAGCAGATATGTAGTGCAAGTCGACGACGCGCAGTGTTGCCATTTATAGAGTGTATACCTAATCCAAAACTTAACGCACTGTATTATAGCGTTTACATAGAAGTATTAAACAGTTTTATTTACGGTCTTGAGTTCTTTACTAAAACCACGAAAAGTCCAAATAATATTTAGCAACAAGTAACTGGAAGAATTCAAGATTCCGTTTTCCATTGAACAGTTACACAACACTATGTGATTAAGATATTTACTTCGATAGGACACTGCTGAGAACCAAGAATTCTATCTAGTTACGACTGGTGCTGGATGAAATTTTCTGGGAGATTGGTCACATTTTATTTCAAATAATTCAAGTAAGAGTTCTTCATTTTTCTTAAAAGACAAAAGGCTCACTTGACTTTTGCTGTACTCATAACATGTTTAACTCCTTGAACTCTCCTACAAAAACATCACCAACAAGATTAACTTTATGAGTCCAACACTGGTAATGTAAAATATGTGGCGCTATTGGAATTTTTAATAGGTTAAAGCAAGCAGACATATATCTTGCTAAATCTGATACCAGGCCTTGTGAATAATAAATTTCAAAGTATTTTAATGTATCTATAATTGCCTGTGAACACGTTGATGCATTGGCAGTATCAAGGAAGTTAACACTTGCTAAAAAAACATTCTTGATGTAGTACAGAATCTATAGTTCTGAAGAGAATAGCAAAAACACATCTTCCTTGTCCATCCGAGGTTTCGTCTGCTACTATTACAATGGGCTTGTCTTTCAGCTGTTGCTTTGTATTGGCTTTTTCGGTGTGACAGCCCACACCATGGCACTACCTTTCTCCTTGAAGTGTTTTGACATAGAAGAGCACCCGAAACCGGCACGTATTTAGCAATATATTCACGCACAGTTGGATGATCCAATTTATGAAGTGGAATGTTGGCTTTCAGACAGATACTAACTGTATCCTCCACAAAAGTATCATTTTGTTCTTTTCCTCGTTTCTGTCTCTCAACGCCACTACTAATTGACATTTGTCGTTTAGTTGCTGAAGTAGATGCTATAGAATGTGGTTAGTTGACTTCACATGTTTCTGCAGTGGATCATTTTTATTACCTTCCAAACGAGTATTACAATACTTACACATCACAATATTTATGTCACACAGATATAGACCATCTGTTGCAAATTCTTTGACTCGATCACTCAAAATTGTTTTAGGGCGTCCCATTTTAGGGGATACTTTAAGTAACTTTATCTTAATATGAAAACTTTTTTGATAGACTATGTTCTCAGTCAGTAAAAATTGATGTAATGAGCACTGATTGTCCTGATTGACTAATTTATATGATTAGAAAATAAGAATTAGCCGACTTTTATCTCTACTTAGATTTTTACCAATACAAAAGCCGGAAATGCAGATAACAACAGTCGGCTTATTTATATTTCTCAAAGAATCAACATTGAAAAATATCAATTCCTTATCTAATCTTTATCTATTTAATGACGAACAATGAAAGATCCTTCTGTTTCAATACGTGTTACAACAATAAACAATCCTTTCAAAAATTACAATATAAAACTTTGTGTAAAATCTTTCTATACCTTCGTAACTACCTACTTATTTAGGGGTGGGTTGAGCACCTACAGATATTTCGCAGAAATAAACAACTCCATCGCATTTATGTTCAAAATTTCGCCGAAACTCGCATCTATTTCGTAAAAACGAAAATTCCGTATCCCTATGATCGCACATGTATGAGACCTCTTAGATTTAGAGTTCATAGAGAAATAAGTCGACCATTAGTGTGGTTAAATTAAATAATTACCTGTAAACGTTGACGACTCCCCCGGTATTATGATAAAATTGGAAATCTGGATCTCTTTTGTCAGGTACAGCTACTGTAACTTTAACTTCCCTTAAAAATTCATTAAAAGTTTGTTTAAATGAAGGCTACCAAGGGATTGTCTTTTGTACTTATTAATTGAGGTGATCGAGCTTCACTAGATATAGTATTGGCCCAACTTTCAATATTTTTTCTACTTATTTTCTGAAAAGAACAAGAATTAGTAAATATAAGCAAGCAAGGTACATACTGAGCGAAAACTAATGTTATACATAACAGTTAAAAGCAAACAGAGAACCTTGACCAAAAGGTCTAAATTGTGCCATAACATGCCCATCAATTCCTAAACTAGACATAATTAGTCAAGTTGAAAAAGTCTCTCAAGAACTGCCAATACACGAAAAGGAAGAATATATAGTACTGTGCAAGTACTATGTCCATAAAAGCAAATGAGTCCATAATATTATCAGCTAAGACGGGCAACGCAACTGTAAGTATGGACAAAAGTCAATATCAGTAGAAAATCCAAGCATTGATCACAAATGGATCTTACAGAAAACTAAAAAATGATACAGACAAATCACTGGAAAACAAAATATATAAAACACTGCAAAAATTTAAGGAATATCTAACAGACTATCAAAGAAGAACACCAATACCGCACGACAGCAGGACATCATATATACAGACTCCAAAAAATTCATAAAGAAGCTGTACCCCTCAGACCAATTTGCAGCAGCATGGGTTCTTCTTGCAGCAAAGTGTTAGTTCCTCCTAGACATAATACAACCTTTAGCAAACAACACACATTTGTAAAAGAACTTTTCTTCCAAAAATTAAACACTTTTATTAAAAACAAAACACCACTAGCAATTTAGAAACACTAACAAAAAGAGATTTAAAGGTGACAACAATATCATACCTAAGGGGTTTATAGGAAAAATTAAAAAACTCTTACCAAAGAACTTCCGAAAACGGATTCATAAGATTCACCATAAATATGTCTAGCTAATGCTTCTGCAACGATATTGGTATTTTTCACCAACCTTTCCATATTTAAATTTCCCCACGTATCCATTATTGTCGATTTTCTAAAATCTCTATGGGTTTTTAACGTAGATATGGTAAAAGCTGGGAGTCTTCTTATACTAAATCGCTCATGTTCCCAACCTAAAACAGTTCACCCAGTAATTCAAAATATGTTATAATAATGTGATTCTAATTAAAGAAAATGATTTGCTTGAGCAAAAAATTGTTTATAAGCAGATTCTGTTCTGCAACATGAAGCGTCAAATATCTAACGGAATTTAATTAAGCATCAGATCTAAGTTTAAGTTTCACTTTAAAAATTTAAAATCCTTTTAATAACATTAATAATTGCTTATTGCTAAACGTGATTGTTTGTTTATGGCATTGAAAATATCGGTGTAACTAGAACACGCGCTGACCTAGTGAAATTTGCAATATAATCAAAAGCTTATTAAATAATGTGTACAAATTATATTAGTAAAAAATTATTATATAAACAAATACACGTGAGTTAAATAGCTGGAAAATAACGGGAGTAGATCATTATTATTAAGAATGAAGAATTAAAAATTAACAGTCGAAGCTAGTGTTGTCATCCGTCAACTGGGTACTCTCTCTATTATTGTACCTAGAGAACCAATTAAGTAATTGTGAGTATCCAGTGAGTTAACAAAAGAGGGCAAAAAAGGGTAAAGCTACTGGAACAGATGAGGTGCCCATCGAATTATTAAAACTCATCGATGAAGATGTTATTGATGTAATGATTGAACTCTTTAATCTAATATATCAGACTGCCACAATCCCCAGACAATGGCTGCAATCAACCTTTTTAGCAATTCCAAAAAACCAAGTTCAACAACTTGCTCAGACCACAGAACAATAGCTTTAATGAGTCACACACTTAAAACATTTTTGAAAATAATTCACAGCAGAATTGTTAAAACTCTTGAATATGAGATTAGTGACACACAATTTGGCTTTAGAAATGGTATGAGTACAAGAGATGCTTTGTTCGGCTTGAATGTGCTGGCTCAGAGATGCATGGACATGAATCAGGATATGTACTTATGTTTTGTAGACTTTGAAAAGGCATTTGATAAAGTTCAACATAAAAAGCTTGTAGATATATTAAAAAGCAAAAAATATTGACAGCCGTGATCTGAAAATTATATCTAATTTATATTGGAATCAAACTGCCAAGGTAAGAGTTGACAGCCAGTACACCGAAAATATCATAATACAGAGAGGAGTCCACCAAGGTTGCGTGCTGTCCCCACTACTTTTCAATGTCTACAGTGAAGCGGTATTTCAAGAAGCGCTCTCAGACTCAATAGAAGGTATATCTATCAATGGAGAAGTTTTGAATAACTTACGTTTTGGAGACGATACAGTAATAATTACGGATAACAACAATGATTTACAGAACGTAATGCAACGCCTTAATAGAACGCTGTCATGAGTACGGACTGAAGACAAATTTAAAGAAAACTAAATGCATGATCATGACTAAATCTGCATATGCAAATATCCAATTGACTATTGAAGATACTGCAATTGAGAGTGTTAATAACTATAAATACTTAGGAACATGGATAACATCAGATGTAGACCAAACCAAAGAAATTAAGACACATATTGAAATAGCACGTACATCATTTATTAAACTTAAAAGTTTCTTTGTTGTCGGGATATAAGGTTAGAACAACGCTGAGAATGCTTCGATGTTACGTGTTTCTCTACTCTTCTTTATGGTTTGGAAGCTTGGACACTAAAACAAGTTCATCTGAATAAGTTGGCCGCCTTTGAATTTTGGTGTTACAGAAGAATCCTACGAATATCATGGATTCAAAGAATGTCAAACATGGAAGTAACTAGAAGGATAGGAAATGAGGCGGAAATAATATTAACTATTAAAAGACGAAAACTTGGGTACTTGGGACATGTGATGAGAGGGCAAAAATACGCATTATTACAACTTATTATGCAAGGCAAAATCCGAAGAAAGCGAAATGTGGGAAGAGCGAAGATCCTGGCTTAAGAACTTAAGGGAATGGTTTGAATGCAGTAGTGCAGAACTTTTTAGAGCGGCAGTCAACAGAGTCCGCATAGCCATGATGATTTCCAACCTTCGACAGAAGATGGAACTTAAAGAAGAAGTGAGTTAATCAACCACATGCAGGGGGTAAACTACCCCTAGAGTTATACTATATGGAACTCTTGATTGAAGCAATCCCATAAACATTATTAGAATATACAACATCATTATAAATAAAAGTTTAAAATCCACAAACTATTTCATAAAAATAATGTTGAACATTGTTTACAGGTTCAACACTTATTTATGTGCAATATTGTTACGATTGCATTGCTACGCCACTGAGAAGTCTCGTTACCGGTCGTTTGGCGACACTAGCAGTCTAATAATCTGTGGAGCAACTTGAATGTGCGAATTTCGAATCCCTTGCTGCCTTCCAGACTATTCGACGGGGGCAGAGAAACCTGTCGAACAAAAACCGTTACCTGGAGTTCCGTAAAAGTTCTCGATAAACGGAACAAACCATATAAATATGGAAATTTTGACTGAAAGAGTTGGTTTGATAATAGGCACGTATTAAGTAGCGAAATATAAGTTTTAATTGTATTTTCTTTTCTCCTTTTTCCTCAGCTTTCCTCTTTTCAGGGGTCGCTGTTACTTTTCGTCGCCACTTATTTCTATCCATCAGGTTTTCTTCACCGAAACTTTTCTCTCTTAAGTCCTCTGCCACACAGTCCTTCCATCTTCTAAGTTTTTGACTACCTTCCCTTCCATCAACTTCTACCAGCTCTATCCTTCGTCCCACATAGTTTTCATCTCTACGTCTGACATGACCAAACCATTTTAGGCTTTGTTCTTGATTTTTTTTTGAGACGGTAGTCAACCCGGCTCTTTCCCTAATCAAGTCGTTTCTAATCCTGTCCCTTTTAGACTTATCCAACATCCACAGTAACATTTCCATTTCAGCTACCTCCGTCTTCTTTTCCTGAAACTTCTATACATGCCACACTTTATCGCCATATACGAACGCAGGTCTCAGCACACTTTTGTATATCTTTCCTTTCAGCTCTTCCCCGATTTTTCGATAACAAAGTAAAGATAATTCATAATGTCCTGGACCTGACGTAATCGTTTAGTGACGTCGATCTACGAACTAAACAAGGAAATCAGGCATTGCTAAAAACATGCAGTTCTCTTCAGTGCGTTATCGTAGCGAGACAGAGACGAACTAGTTTTTGCGTTAGTGAAATAGCTTTTTATATTTTTATTTTATAACTTATAACAATCTAAAACTGAAAAAAAAAACGAAAAGTGGCTTAAAAACACACAATTATTTTGAATTCACCAAAAATTCTATCAATTTCTGATACTTTAGTTTGGGCTTATTTGATTGTAAAACATTGTTTTTAGTTGTTTGAGGGCCTTATCCCAACCTAAAAATGGATTTATACAAAACTGTTTAATAAATTAGGACCACTTTTTGTATGGGCGACCTCTTGAACAATATTCTGCGGTCTTTTATGAAAGTGATTATGCAAAAAATGTCATGCGAATATTTTCCCCAGGGAATTTGAGGTTTTCGTCTCGTATAAACATGTTTTGCTGAATTTACAACCAAAACCCTATTATTTTTCTATCATACATTAATTTGTTATTTATTTATTTGTCCTAGATTTTTTTCAGTTCTTAAAAGGTTTATACAAGCCAAATTAGTGCAATGTAAATATTTTACATTTTTACACAGCAATTCTTATCGGCAGTGAAGACGGAAAGTCGTAAATTTTTATTACATCTTTCAATGTGAGATAAAATAAACATGCGATGACTAATTGGAATGTTTAAGATTGGAGAAACATAATATGTCATGTTTATTGGAAATACTTCGACATCATTAGCACATGCAAATCCTA